>JAINUW010000211.1:0-132404 GCA_020205615.1 Panax quinquefolius | reverse complement strand
CATTTAATTAATTTATCGGCCTTTATTATCGAATCCACGAAAAGTCATCAATGTTCTAGCTTATCCTATTATTTATATTTTAACTTATAAGACCGGCTTGCCTATGGATCCATCCTTTGACATTTTAATATCTATAAAATTAGGTATACGCCACCCATCTTGGGTCGCCACTTACATGGTACATAAATTCAAATACAACTTACTAATATAACTGCGTGTGGTACAATACGACATAAACCGTGAGTTTGAATACAAATATTGTCTACTAGATATTATACAAACTCAAAAGGAGTCCTCATTACAACTATTATCACACTATTTCACGTATTAGTGAGGACTACTAATGCTATCCTCCGACCATTACTGCGCTCCCCGACTCGTCTCAAAATATGTTCTCATTTCCTCAAGAGAATAAAGGAAAGAAAGGGTGAGCTCAACTAGCCCAAGAAGAAATATTACGACTAAGATAATGCGTAATAAATTATCATTAGCCTTCAACAAAGTTAAACCGATAAAATACAATAGACAACCAGCTTTAATCATATTAATAAGCAATCCATTAAAAGAGTCAAGTAGAGAATAAAGTCTACTATCTTTTAGGTTTTAAAAGGTTTTCATCAATTTTTATCACGAGACTCAAATTTTAATAAATAAACCACCACATCTAATCATCCCCGCATTACTACCAAGGATTTTCATCAAATTATCAATGGTCATGACTATACCGAATCACCCCCGGTCATAATCATACCAAAAACTATCCATCATCGCATTACAAAAGCCATCGAGGACTTTTGTCACATCATTTATATCAAGTCATGATTATACCGAATGATCCTCGGTCATAATCATACTAAGTTCATCTACGCACGTAAGCCAAAGATAACATAATATAACACGAGGATGATGATGACAATGACATAATAATTCAATAAAACAAGTTCAAGAATTATTTAATCCATGAATTATTAACGCCCAAATTGTCAACATGATCGCTTTTAGAGAGTAAAATTCAAGAATGATCGTAAGAATATTTCCATGAAAAGATATCGATGAAACGCAAATATCAAGGATATTCTACTAATTTCATGGAGTATAAAGTCAAAGTTTTAACCAACCGGGTATAATAAAGAATGGAATAACAAAAGAAATCACCACGCATGCAGATTTCAGATGAGATGTATGTGTTATTCCAATGTAATAATAATAATCTAAACAGTCGTGAAATTCACAATCGATGTGATGTTCCAATGTAATAATAAAGATGGAACTGCATCCGTAAAACACACGACATAGATATTCCAATGTAATGATAAAGATTTTAACCAGTCCTGTAAAACACATGCATGTGATGTTCCAATGTAATAATAAAATCTTAACCAGTCCTGTAAAACACACGCATGTGATGTTCCAATGTAATAATAAAGAATGTCACCAAGTATAGGTAAACTGCAGATACAAAGTTATTCCAATGTAATAATAAGCAATGGAATAACATAAGGATTTCACCAAGTATAGGTACGCCACAGATACAAAAGTTATGTATAGGTATGCCACTTTTACAAAAGTTATTCCAATGTAATAATAATGAATGGAATAATGTAAGTTCTCTTCAAGAAGAAAGAATAACACCCTTTACCGTAAAAAGAACCTAATATGTAAGAAGAAGTAAGTAATACTCTTCTTCTTCTTTATAATTTTCTCTATAGCTTTCTCTCTATAATTTCTCTCTGTAGTTTCAATGAATTCGTAAGAAAATAAATGAAGGAACGAGCTTCTATTTATAGAAAATGGAATGCATAAGAATTAATCCATGAACTATCCGTATTGATTTACTTTAATCTGACTATCCATATTTAAAGAAAAATCTTTTAAATAAAATATAATATATTCTATTTATATAAAAACATTTTACTATGCAAACACTATGCAATACTATGCAAAACACTACGCAAAAAACACTACGCAACACTACGCATAATAAAATATAATATATTCTATTTATGTAATAACTTTAATAAAGTATTCTATTTTATATAAAGATGTTTCGCTTTTATACGCTAATAATAATAATAAAACAAAACGCCATTATCGCTATAATAATTCATATTATTAATCGACAATAATGGAATCAAACCGAGTGACTTCTCACATAAGATCAATAATCAATACCGTGCTACTACTACGCAACCACACACGACATCGCATTTTTACTACCGAAGTAGTTCAACAAGAACTACCAGAAAACTTCCGCCGTTATTTCAATAAAATATTTTTGTCGCTTTCAATCCGACAATAATTTCGCTGTGGGTCCACCAATGATTGAGCCATTGCATTTAATATTCCCCGCTAAACCGAATATTCCCCACCAATCGAATATAATATAACCACTGCATACTTTTTGCAAAATTTATAAATACTACCCACAACTATAATATTATCTCAAATTCACACCATAATATTAAAAAAAATTATTTCAACAAAATTTAAATCTTTATCGATAAAATCTGGGTCTCACAATCTCCTCCTTATGGAATTTCTCACCAAATTAGGGTACGACTGTATGATAAAGAGAGATGAGGATACCTCAATACCTTTTATCGCTTTTAAAATATTAAATTCATCTTTGAAATCCGCCAAAGCTATTCATTAACAATTCATCTTTGCACTACAAAGCAAAAAGATATACAACCAGAAACCAATAATGCTAAGACGCAGCCTTTAATAAGATCACAACCACGAATTATCCATGCACCAATCGCCAAGGATATTCGTGTTTTCAATTACTACTATGATTATACCAATAACTCGTCATAATCATACCAAGTCCATCTATGCACGTAAGCCAAAGTATTTACTTTTTAACGCATCCATGAATTAATATTTCATCACGAGACTCACCAATAATTAATCCACATCATCGAATCATCCCCGCACTACAAAAGCCAAGGATATTCATTAAGATCACGACCACAAATTATCCATGCACTACTACCAAAGATAATCATTCATTAAGATTCAATTACTACATGATTATACCGAATAATCCTCGGTCATAATCATACCAAGTCCATCTATGCACGTAAGCAAAGCCACGTATTTACTTTCACGTATCCATCCATGAATTAATATTTCATCACGATACTCACCAATAATTAATCCACATCATCGAATCATCCCCGCACTACGTGCCAAGGATATTCATTAAGATCACGACCACAAATTATCCATGCACTACTACCAAAGATAATCAGTAGCCAATTACTATGATGATTATACCAACAATCCTCGGTCATAATCATACCAAGTCCATCTATGCACGTAAGCCAGTATTATGACACACTTTGAACACATCCATGAATTAATATTTCATCACGAGACTCAAATTTCAATAATTAATCCACATCATCGAATCATCCCCGCACTACGTGCCAAGGATATTCATTAAGATTACGACCACAAATTATCCATGACTACTACCAAAAGATAATTGTGTATTCATTAAGATCACGACCACAAATTATCCATGCACTACTACCAAAGATAATTGTGTATTCATTTACTACACTATGATTATACCGAATAATCCGTGGTCATAATCATACCAAGTCCATCTACGCACTACAAAAGCACGTATTTACTTTCAACATAATATAAAATACGAGGATAATGATATATAAAGAATCAATCAAATGAGATAAAGGATAAATATTAAACATTTATAATATAATTTATCCAGATTCAAGAATATCCCCATGTTATCAATCATTTAATAATCTCATAATCTAATAACATTAATATTATAACAATATTTTAATCACTTCTTAAATTTATAAACAATTTATCTTAATTGTTTACGCTTTACCATATAATGCATTTAATCATTCAAAATGTCATACTCATAAGATATCATCACCAATTATCAAATCCTCATCAAAAAATATGCATATACTCTATATAGATTCTCTAGCCATAAAATCCTATTTTCAACTTTTGTTACTTCACATAACATATTTAACTCATATGTTCAGAATTAAACTATTTTCATGAAAAATACCAAATCAGCCCCAAAAATATTTCTTTTCTGGGATTTAGCATAATATAGTCCCATAATGAAAATATATTTTCTCTAATTTTTAAAATTCATTTACTATTTTTAAAAATCAATTTCCACTTAATTCCTTAAGAAATTAGCTACCTCAAGTTTAACTCCAAAATTCCCAAATCTTGGCAGGACCTTACACATGTTAACGTGAGCTTCCAGTTTAAATTTCATGGTCATCTGAGTTATAGAACTCCTATTATAGCGTTTTTCATTTTAAAACCTAAATATTGAAATAGTCATAACTTGCTCATTTTAAGTCGTAATGAGCTCATTTTTGGACAGGAGGTACTTTATACCATATACTTTCATGTCCCAAAAGGCCAGAATTTTTCTCATAATTTAAGTGGCCGAAACAGCCTCTCTAAAATCATGGCGTAAGCTTTTTTCTTTTTTACAGCTTTGCACCTCCTTTGCTAAAATCAGTCCACACAAAAATCTACAACACCTTTTCCAGTAATTCCACTTGGATTAGTTAGGTAACTCATAGATCTAACTCTAGGACTTGACCACATTCAAAAATTCAAAATATAATAGGAGATATGGTCAATTGAATTTCATGTTACGCTTTTCACCAAAATCTGATTTTCAACTCTTTGTGATTTCTAAGAAACTTTCATGTTTTCACATACTAACCAACATAACTCATCATAAAACTTACTAATACTTCATATACCCATGATTTTCATTAGTCCTATGCTTTTATTATGACTTTCATCATAAACCACGAACCGCTCATTTTAGTCAAGAAATATTCGAGGGTTTAAGAAATGGGTTTTGATCGGGTCAATACAAAAAATTCGATTTCACGCCTAGGTAGGCTAGAAAGTCTTCAAGAATACGCCAAGAAATTTATTAATGATAGAAATATCATTCAAAATCACATTTTATCCAAGACTTGATAAGACGTCACATCGATACCAACTGCGACTTCTATCCCTTAACCTAGATAACACCTCACAATGATACCTATAAACTTGCCATCTTCATTCACGATGTCGCCACGTAAAGTCCGCTTTTGCATTTCCACACAAGGAAGTCAACAACGAAAGGTTCGGGCTCTTTTACTTATGGCTTGATATAACAATGATTAACTTTAGGATTTGGTTACTTTGAATTCAGTAAACAAAGTTTGTTATAAATATAAAAGCTAACAACCTTACGAAAAAGCATGATGAGTAGCTTAACCAATCGATTCCAAAAATCACATCAAAGGCAAATATTTTCAAAAAGATAAGATCGACAGTAACGTGAAAATGTTTATTTGAATTAAACAAGATTTAAAAAATAAGAAGGTAGAACGAAGGTCCTTACTAACGGTTTCAACCAATAAGTCAAAGTTTAACTTCTTCTGAGTCAAATTCAAACGCTGAACGCAACTAGTGAAATAAAAGAGTGGGTAGAATCGGTATCTAACACTCATATAGACTTCGCAAGAGCTTACGATTAACTTACCCGTGATAATTTTATTCGTGTTCCTCGTCACGAAAAAAAAACGCCTCTCTTAAACTACGGGCTTGGGTTTGTCTCGGGACAAATTTTGTGCCTCCATCCTAGTTGAATTTGTCTTCTGAAACGACAAAATCGAGCTAAGTGACCTTCTCTTCCACAATTATAACATGCTTTGATTTGCATGGCGCAATCGGATCGATGTGTCCTCTCCTCCGTGATTTGAAGCATACGACCGGTGGTCGCTTCCTTCCTTTGAAACAAAAAAGTCAGTGCCGACGCCTTTCCATCATCATTGAATCTCCTTTCTTGAAATGTCCATTCTTATTATTTTGGCCCCGATTACCACCGGTGGTTACCATATCCGCCCGCTGATTTCTCCACGCTTGTTGTCACCGCTCACGACTACTCTCCGGGTATTATAATTTTGCCGCCCGCTTCTTTTTTTAGTCATACTGACTCGTTATCGCTACTTCCACTAATCGAGCCCTATTTACAACATCCTAATAAAACACACGCTTTATGAGAAATAAGATGTCGACGATCTCCGCTTCAAACCTCTTAAAAACATTCGCGCCATTCTCTCTCTTCATTATCCACCAAGTGGGACGAATCGTGATAACTCCGCAAATTTTGCCTCGTATCATCATGACACTGGCCATATTGTTTTGTTCCAACTTGATAAACTCCACCTCCTTCATGTGGCTAATACTTTCAGAAAGTATTTGTCGCTGAATGCCTCCCGAACTTCTCCCAAGATATCTTCAAGACAAAGAAGTCGAGTACGCTTTTACCGATTCCCACCAAGAATCGCCTCCGCACAAGAACATAAAGGCGCAAAAAGGAACCTTTTGCTTTCTGAGCATCCCAAGACATCAAATATCTTGGTAATCTTTATCCATGCTTCCGCCGTAAGGTTTTTGGCTCTCCTTAAACTCCGTGGTCCCAACTCTCGAATTGTTTAATGGTGACCGCCTCGAGAGTTTTCCGTGTTTCCACCCCACGCTTTTGACAGAGTCGCTTTCACCGATGTCGCATGAATTTAAAACCTTTTAAACGCATCGCCATTCATCAATCGATCGTTGTTGTTGTTTATTTACAGAGGATTATCGCCATCCCGTCAGACATTGTCCTCGATTATCGATCCGTGAGAATCAATACCTCCCCGTGGCTCCATCATATTCTCAACATTCTCTGATGCCATTTTCAAATACCGCCACAAAATAAGGGTTAATTAACATATCACATATTATCCCTATACTCGACCGACCAATTAAATACCAAATAAATTTAGGTAGGTCATACTAACAAGGAATTCCCTCCTCCTTCTCCTAGTACTATTCTCACATCTTAGCCAGGATCATATCCCTAAGCTCGATACCAACCGCGACGCCTCAAAATTAGTATATACGCCACCCATCTTGGGTCGCCACTTACATGGTACATAAATTCAAATACAACTTACTAATATAACTGCTGTAGCATAATACGACATAAAATCGTGAGTTTGAATACAAATATTGTCTACTAGATATTATACAAACTCAAAAGGAGTCCTCATTACAACTATTATCACACTATTTCACGTAATAGTGAGGACTACTAATGCTATCCTCCTCGACCATTACTTCGCTCCCCGACTCGTCTCAAATTTATGTTCTCATTTCCTCAAGAGAATAAAGGAAAGAAAGGGTGAGCTCAACTAGCCCAAGAAGAAATATTACGACTAAGATAATGCGTAATAAATTATCATTAGCCTTCAACAAAGTTGTTAAACCGATAAAATACAATAGACAACCATTTAATCACAGCTGAATAAGCAATCCATTAAAAGAGTCAAGAGAGAATAAAGTCTACTATCTTTTAGGTTTTAAAAGGTTTTCATCAATTTTTATCACGAGACTCACTTTTAATAAATAAACCACCACATCTAATCATCCCCGCATCACTGGCCAAGGATTTTCATCAAATTATCAATGGTCATGACTATACCGAATCACCCCCGTCATAATCATACCAAAAACTATCCATCATCGCATTACAGCCACCGAGGACTTTTTGTCACATCATTTATATCAAGTCATGATTATACCGAAATGATCCTCGGTCATAATCATACTAAGTTCATCTACGCACGTAAAGCCAAAGATATAACATAATATAACATAGGATGATGATGACAATGACATAATAATTCAATAAAACAAGTTCAAGAATTATTTAATCCATGAATTATTAACGCCCAAATTGTCAACACGATATCGCTTTCAGAGAGTAAAATTCAAGAATGATCGTAAGAATATTTCCATGAAAAGATATCGATGAAACGCAAATATCAAGGATATTCTACTAATTTCATGGAGTATGTAAGTCAAAGTTTTAACCAACCGGGTATAATAAAGAATGGAATAACAAAAGAAATCACCACGCATGCAGAGATTGCAGATGTATGTGTTATTCCAATGTAATAATAATAATAACTAACCAGTCGTGAAATTCACACCGATGTGATGTTCCAATGTAATAATAAAGATGGAACTGCATCCTGTAAAACACACACATAGATATTCCAATGTAATGATAAAGATTTTAACCAGTCCCGTAAAAACACATGCATGTGATGTTCCAATGTATTAATAAAATCTTAACCAGTCCTGTAAAAACACACGCATGTGATGTTCCAATGTAATAATAAAGAATGTCACCAAGTATAGGTAAATCACAGATACAAAAGTTATTCCAATGTAATAATAAGCAATGGAATAACATAAGGATTTCACCAAGTATAGGTACGCCAGATGATACAAAGTTATGTATAGGTAGTACCACTTTTTACAAAAGTTATTCCAATGTAATAATAATGAATGGAATAATGTAAGTTCTCTCAAGAAGAAAGAATAACACCCTCACCGTAAAAGAACCTAATATAAGTAAGTAAGTAGTAGTAGTATACTCTTCTTCTTTCTATATAATTTTCTCTCTATAGCTTCTCTCTATAATTTCTCTGTAGTTTCAATGAATTCGTAAGAAAATAATGAAAGAAACGAGCTTCTATTTATAGAAAATGAATGCATAAGAATTAATCCATGAACTATCCATTGATTTACTTTTAATCTGACTATCCATATTTAAAGAAAAATCTTTAAATAAAATATAATATATTCTATTTATATAAAAACATTTTACTATGCAAACACTATGCAATACTACGCAAAACACTACGCAAAACACTACGCAACACTACGCATAATAAAATATAATATATTCTATTTATGTAATAACTTTAATAAAGTATTCTATTTTATATAAAGATGTTTCGCTTTTATTACGCTAATAATACTAATAAAATAAAACGCCATTATCGCTATAATAATTCATATTATTAATCGACAATAATGGAATCAAACCGAAAGTGACTTCTCACATAAGATCAATAATCAATACCGCAAGCTACTACTACGCAACCACACGACATCGCATTTTTTTACTACCGAGTAGTTCAACAAGAACTACTTCAGAAAACTTCCGCCGTTATTTCAATAAAATATTTTTGTCGCTTTCAATCCGACAATAATTTCGCTAGGGTCCACCAATGATTGAGCCATTTGCATTTAATATTCCCCGCTAAACCGAATATTCCCCACCAATCGAATATATATAACCACTGTGATACTTTGCAAAATTTATAAATACTACCCACAACTATAATATTATCTCAAATTCACACCATAATATTAAAAAATTATTTCACAAAAATTAAATCTTTTATAAAAAGAATTATTTAATCCATGAATTATTAACGCCCAAATTGTCAACACGATATCGCTTTCAGAGAGTAAAATTCAAGAATGATCGTAAGAATATTTCCATGAAAAGATATCGATGAAACGCAAATATCAAGGATATTCTACTAATTTCATGGAGTATAAAGTCAAAGTTTTAACCAACCGGGTATAATAAAGAATGGAATAACAAAAGAAATCACCATGCATGCAGATTGATGATGTGTAAGTTTATTCCAATGTAATAATAATAATAATCTAACCAGTCGTGAAATTCACAATCGGCTGTGATGTTCCAATGTAATAATAAAGATGGAACTGTATCCTGTAAAACACACGTATAGATATTCCAATGTAATGATAAAGATTTTAACCAGTCCTGTAAAACACACGCATGTGATGTTCCAATGTATCAATAATAAATTTTAACCAGTCCTGTAAAACACACGCATGTGATGTTCCAATGTAATAATAAGAATGTCACCAAGTATAGGTAAATCACAGACACAAAAGTTATTCCAAATGTAATAATAAGCAATGGAATAACATAAGGATTTCACCAAGTATAGGTACGCCACAGATACATAAAGAAGTTTATGTATGTATGGTATGCCACTTTTTACAAAAGTTATTCCAATGTAATAATAATGAATGGAATAATGTAAGTTCTCTTCAAGAAGAAAGAATAACAATAATTCTCACCGTAAAAGAACCTCAATATGTAAGAAAGTAAGTAAAGTATACTCTTCTTCTTTCTATAATTTTCTCTCTATAGCTTCTCTCTAATTTCTCTCTAGAGTTTCAATGAATTCGTAAGAAAATAATGAAGGAATGAGCTTCTATTTATAGAAAATGGAATGCATAAGAATTAATCCATGAACTATCCGTATTGATTTACTTTAATCTGACTATCCATATTTAAAGAAAAATCTTTTAAATAAAATATAATATATTCTATTTATATAAAAACATTTTACTATGCAAACACTATGCAATACTATGCAAAACACTATGCAAAACACTACGCAACACTACGCATAATAAAATATAATATATTCTATTTATGTAATAACTTTAATAAAGTATTCTATTTTATATAAAGATGTTTCGCTTTTATTACGCTAATAATACTAATAAAACAAAACGCCATTATCGCTATAATAATTCATATTATTAATCGACAATAATGGAATCAAACCGAGTGACTTCTCACATAAAGATCAATAATCAATACCGCGCTACTATGCAACCACACGACATCGCATTTTTACTACCGAGTAGTTCAACAAGAACAACCAGAAAAACTTCCGCCGTTATTTCAATAAAATATTTTTGTCGCTTTCAATCCGACAATAATTTCGCTAGGGTCCACCAATGATTGAGCCATTGTATTTAATATTCCCCGCGCTAAACCTAATATTCCCCACCAATCGAATATAATATAACCACTGTGATACTTTTGCAAAATTTATAAATACTACCCACAACTATAATATTATCTCAAATTCACACCATAATATTAAAAAATTATTTCACAAAATTTAAATCTTTATCGATAAAATCTGGGTCTCACAATCTCCTCCTTATGGAATTTCACCAAATTAGGGTACGCACTGGGTATGATAAAGAGGTGAGGATACCTCAATACCTTTTATCGCTGAAAATATTAAATTCATCTTTGCAATCCTACCAAAGATATTCATTAACAATTCATCTTTGCACTACAAAGCCAAAGCCAAAGATATAATAACAACTACTGCACTACGTGCCAAAGAAACCAATAATGCCGAGACTCAGACTTTAATAAGATATCACAACCATGAATTATCCATGCACCACCGCTAAGGATATTCGTGTTTTCAATTACTACCATGATTATACCGAATAATCCGGGTCATAATCATACCAAGTCTATCAATGCACTACTACCAAAGATGACTTTTACCACATCCATGAATTAATATTTCATCACGAGACTCAATCCATATCATCAATAATTAATCCATATCATCGAATCATCCCCGCACCACACTACGCCAAAGATATCGTATTCATTAAGATTACGACCACAAATTATCCATGCATTACCAAAGATAATCGTATTCATTAAGATCACGACCACAAATTATCCATGCACTACTACCAAAGATAATCGTGTATTCATTAAGATCACTGCACCACAAATTATCCATGCACTACGCTGCACTACATACCAAAAATTATCCAATCGATAATCGGATATTCATTAAGATCACGACCACAAATTATCCATGCACTACTACCAAAGATAATCGTGTGTATTCATTAAGATCACGACCACAAATTATCCATGCACTACTACCAAAGATAATTGTGTATTCATTAAGATTACCACTAAATTATCCATGCACTACTATCAAAGATAATCAATCATTCATTAAGATTAATGACCACCATGCACTACTAAAAGATAATCGTGTATTCATTAAGATTACGACCACAAATTATCCATGCACTACTACCAAAGATAATTGTGTATTCAATTACTAAGCATGATTATACCCCAATAACCGTCAATAATCATACCAAGTCCATCTACGCACTAAAGCCACGTATGACTTTTTCAACATAATATAAAATAATGAGGATAATGATATAAAGAATCAATCAAATGAGATAAAGGATAAATATTAAACATTTATAATATAATTTATCCAGATTCAAGAATATCCCCATGTTATCAATCACTTAATAATCTCATAATCTAATAACATTAATATTATAATAATATTTTAATCACTTCTTAAATTTATAAACAATTTATCTCAATTGTTTACGCTTTTACCATATAATGCATTTAATCATTCAAAATGCCATACTCATAAAATATCATCACCAATTATCAAATCCTCATCAAAAATATGCATATACTCTATATAGGATTCTCTAGCCATAAAATCCTTATTTTCAACTTTGTTACTTCACATAACATATTTAACTCATATGTTCAGAATTAAACTATTTTCATGAAAAATACCAAATCAGTCCCAAAAATATTTCTTTTCTGGGATTTAGCATAATATAGTCCCATAATGAAAATATATTTTTCTCGAATTTTTAAAATTCATTTACTATTTTTCAAAATCAATTTCTAATTAATTCCTTAAGAAATTAGCTACCTCAAGTTTAACTCCAAAATTCCCAAATCTTGGCAGGACCTTACACATGTTAACGTGAGCTTCCAGTTTAAATTTCATGGTCATCTGAGTTATAGAACTCCTAAGTTATAGCAGCGTCATTTAAAAACCTAAATATTGAAATAGTCATAACTTGCTCATTTTAAGTCGTAATGAGCTCATTTTTGGACAGGAGGTACTTTATACCATATACTTTCATGTCCCAAAAGGCCAGAATTTTTCTCATAATTTAAGTGGCCGAAACAGTCCTCTAAAGTTTCTGGCAGTAGCATTTTTCTGCTTTTTACAGCTTTGCACTCCTTTGCTAAAAATCAGTCCACACAAAAATCTACAACACCTTTTCCAGTAATTCCACTTGGATTAGTTAGGTAACTCATAGATCTAACTCTAGGACTTGACCACATTCAAAAATTCAAAATATAATAGGAGATATGGTCAATTGAATTTCATGTTACGCTTTTCACCAAAATCTGATTTTCAACTCTTTGTGATTTCTAAGAAACTTTCATGTTTTCACATACTAACCAACATAACTCATCATAAAACTTACTAATACCACATATACCCATGATTTTCATTAGTCCAATGCTTTTATTATGACTTTCATCATAAACCACGAAACTGCTCATTTTAGTCAAGAAATATTTGAGGGTTTAAGAAATGGGTTTTTGTATCGGGGTCAATACAAAATTCGATTTCACGCCTAGGTAGGCTAGAAAGTCTTCAAGAATACGCCAAGAAATTTATTAATGATAGAAATATCATTCAAAATCATACTCTCATCCAAGACTTGATAAGACGTCACATTGATACCAACTCGTGACTTCTATCCCTTAACCTAGATAAGACTCACAATGATACCTATAAACTTGCCATCTTCATTCACGATGTCGCCTACGTAAAGTCCGGCTTCAAAGCATTCCACACAAGGAAGTCAACAACGAAAGGTTCGGGCTCTTTACTTATGGCTTGATATAACAAAGATTAACTTTAGGATTTGGTTACTTTGAATTGTGATAACAAAGTTGGTTAGAATATAAAAGCTAACAACCTTACAAAAAGAATAATGAGTAGTTAATCAATCGATTTTCAAAAATTACCTCAAAGGCAAGTATTTTCAAAGAGATAAGATCGACAGTAACGTGAAAGTGTTTATTTGAATCAACAAGATTAATAAATAAAGGAGGTAACGGTTATTTCTCCAACTAAGTTTCAATAGATAAGTCAAAGTCTAATTTCTCCTGAGTCAAATTTAAACGCTGAACGCAAGCAAGAGAGATAAAAGAATGGGTAGAACCCAGATCTTATAAGGTATAGACTTCGCAAGAATTTATAATTAACTAACCCGCGTAACTTCGTCGTTTACCCACTTTTGAGAAGTCACGAAAAACGCCTTTCCTAAAACCAACGACTTTTGTTTTGTCCATATCCACCTTTTGTGCCACTATCCCAAATTGGACTTCGACTTTTGCTGCACAACAAAATCGAGCTAAATGACCTTCTTCTTGCAATTTCCACTTCTATTATCTTTGCCATGATTACCACCGGCAAGTGGTTACCATTCTTAAGATGATAATTTCCACGATGGTTATCATTGTTCGATACCGCTGCCACCAAAGATGATTATTATCGTGTTGTTGGTCGTTACCTTTTGTTTGAGTTTAATCAACACTCTCATGTGCTTCATTGCTTATCTCAAAGATTTTCGTATGCCATTCTCAAACACCGCCACAAAACAAGGGTTAATTAACATATCACATATTATCCCTATACTCCGACCGACCAATTAAATACCAAATAAATTTAGTAGGTCATACTAACTTAAGGAATTCCCCCTCCTCCTCCTAGTTCTATTCTCACATCTCAGCCAGGATCATATCCCTAAGCTCGATACCAACCGTGACGCCTCTAAAATTAGTATATACGCCACCCATCTTGGGTCGCCACTTACATGGTACATAAATTCAAATACAACTTACTAATATAACTGCCGTGGTACAATACGACATAAACCGTGAGTTTGAATACAAATATTGTCTACTAGATATTATACAAACTCAAAAGGAGTCCTCATTACAACTATTATCACACTATTTCACGTATTAGTGAGGACTACTAATGCTATCCTCCTCGACCATTACTCCGCTCCCGACTCGTCTCAAATATGTTCTCATTTCCTCAAGAGAATAAAGGAAAAAGAAAGGGGTGAGCTCAACTAGCCCAAAGAAGAAATATTATGACTAAGATAATGCGTAATAAATTATCATTAGCCTTCAACAAAGTTAAACCGATAAAATACAATAGACAACCAGCTTTAATCATAATGAATATGCAATCCATTAAAAGAGTCAAGTAGAGAATAAAGTCTACTATCTTTTAGGTTTTAAAAGGTTTTCATCAATTTTATCACCGAGACTCACTTTTAATAAATAAACCACCACATCTAATCATCCCTCGCATCACTTGGCCAAGGATTTTCATCAAATTATCAATGGTCATGACTATACCGAATCACCCCGGTCATAATCATACCAAAACTATCCATCACCGCATTACAAAGCCACCGAGGACTTTTGTCACATCATTTATATCAAGTCATGATTATACCGAATGATCCCCTCGGTCATAATCATACTAAGTTCATCTACGCACGTAAGCCAAAGATAACATAATATAACATGAGGATGATGACAATGACATAATAATTCAATAAAACAAGTTCAAGAATTATTTAATCCATGAATTATTAACGCCCAAATTGTCAACACGATATCGCTTTTGTAGAGTAAAATTCAAGAATGATCGTAAGAATATTTCCATGAAAAGATATCGATGAAACGCAAATATCAAGGATATTCTACTAATTTCATGGAGTATGTAAGTCAAAGTTTTAACCAACCGGGTATAATAAAGAATGGAATAACAAAAGAAATCACCACGCATGCGATTGCAGATGTATGTGTTATTCCAATGTAAATAATAATAACTAACCAGTCGTGAAATTCACAATTCATGATGTTCCAATGTATCAAATGTGTTCCAATGTATTCCAATAATAAAAGATGGAACTGTGTCCTGTAAAACACACGTGCATAGATATTCCAATGTAATAATAAAGATTTTAACCAGTCCTGTCCGTAAACACACGCATGTGATGTTCCAATGTATAATAAAATCCAACCAGTCCTAAAACACATGCATGTGATGTTCCAATGTAATGTAAGAATCACCAAGTATAGGTAAATCACAGATACAAAAGTTATTCCAATGTAATAATAAGAATGGAATAACATAAGGATTTCACCAAGTATAGGTATGCCACATACACAAAAGTTATGTATAGGTATGCCACTTTTACAAAGTTATTCCAATGTAATAATAATGAATGGAATAATGTAAGTTCTCTTCAAGAAGAAAGAATAACACCCTCACCGTAAAAATAACCTAATATGTAAGTAGTAAGTAAGGTATCACTCTTCTTCTTTCTATAATTTTCTCTATAGCTTCTCTCTCTATAATTTCTCTCTCTGTAGTTTCAATGAATTCGTAAAGAAAAATAATGAAGGAATGAGCTTCTATTTATAGAAAATGGAATGCATAAGAATTAATCCATGAACTATCCGTATTGATTTACTTTTAACTGACTATTCCATATTTAAAGAAAAATCTTTTAAATAAAATATAATATATTCTATTTATATAAAAACATTTTACTATGCAAACACTATGCAATACTATGCAAAACACTATGCAAAAACACTACGCAACACTATGCATAATAAAATATAATATATTCTATTTATGTAATAACTTTAATAAAGTATTCTATTTTATATAAAGATGTTTCGCTTTTATTACGCTAATAATACTTAATAAAACAAAACGCCATTATCGCTATAATAATTCATATTATTAATCGACAATAATGGAATCAAACCAATAAGTTGACTTCTCACATAAGCATCAATAATCAATACCGTGCGCTACTACTACGCAACCACACGACATCGCATTTTTTTACTAATGATCGAGTAGTTCAACAAGAATTCCCCTCGAATATACTATAACCACTGAAAAAATTCCTACCGCTATTTTATTCAATAAAATATTTTTTTCGTCGCTTTTCAATCCGACAATATAATTCTCCGCTAGGGTCCACCAATGATCGAGCCATTGTAAAATATTCCCTCGCTAAACCTAATATTCCCTACCAATCGAATATAATATAACCACTGTGATAAAATTTATAAATACTAATAATATTATCTCAAATTCACACTATAATATTAAAATTATTTCACTAAATTAAATCTTTATATTAAAAATTCATTATATTCGACAAAGAATCAAATCTTTATCCACAAAAATAGGTATACATCACCCATTCCGAGTCACCTATAAATACATGGTATAAACAACTACAACTTTATTATTACAACAAGAAACTGTGAGTTTGAATACAAATATTATCTTCTGCATAATATCTATACTCAAATAAATCCTCATCACATTTATCGATACATTATTTTACAAAAATGGTGAGGACTACTAAACAATCCTTTCTAAAACCTTCATTCCATACCCCACTGCATCGCTATATTCTCGCCTCCCGAGAAAAAATGGAACAAAAGGAAAAGGGTGAGCTCAACTAGCTCAAGAAAGAATATTACGACTAAGATAATATACAACAAATTATCGTTAGTCTTCAACAGGAAAAATCTAATGTAATACAATAGACAACAAATTTTAAATCAATATTCGCAATGAAAAATAATAATTCATTAAGAGTTAAGAGAGAATGCAAACTACTATCTTCTATGTATGAATTTAAAAGTTCATCGCTCATCTTTTATCCCCGAACATCAATCAATATACATCCGAATCAAATATTCATCTTTGCACTACAGCCAAAGATATTCATCACCGGGTCATGTTCATTTAAACACTGCTCATCTTTGCACTACGGCCAAAGATATTCTTCAGAATCATTCATCTTCGCACTACAAAGCCAAAGATATTCTTAAGAAATCATTCATCTTTGCACTACGTGCCAAAGATATTCCATAATATCATCATTTAAGACCGAGGATGATGAAAATATTTTTTTTTTTAAGAAACGAATCCAAAGGAAACAAAATGACAAGGATTAAGGATTAAGGATTCGATTTGGTTTTATCCACGCCCAAAAATACCTCAAAAATAATCATAGTGGTGTAAAATTCAAGAATGATCAAAACACGGATACAATCAAAGCTAGTATCCGTATTAGATATTTTGGACGAAAAAGAAGAAATTTTATTTTTCTATGAATAAGACCAGATACGTGAATAAAGGTCAGATACGTGAATAAAGTGAATAATAGAATCTACACCAAAAGATAGAAATTCCACAAAAACATCTTCACGCTTCATGAATAAGTACTTGAATAAGAATCTCGTAATAAGAACTCATTTAATAAGAATCGTGAATAAGAACTCATGAATAAGAACTCCATGAATAAGAACCCCATACATGAAAAGTTCCAAATTTGATAAAAACTTCAGATCAATATTTCAAAGATAATGATATCAAGAAATAATATCATTACGAAAAAAAAATAATATCCCTTACCTCGAAAGATCAAGATTTCTAAATTGTAATACCGTATAAGGTCAAGGAAACTTGCACCGCCTAGCAATACTCAAAGTATACTCAAAATACTCACAAGAATACGCCGATAATATAGAGAGAAAAACTTCAGCTTCGTGTGATTTTCAATTCTAACCCAAGACCCTATTTATAGAAAACGCTAAACAATTACCAAAGCGTAAAATTTAATAAAATAATAATATTTCTTAAAAATATTCAAGCCCACCTTTAGAAATCTGATTTCAGATCATTTATAACACATGTGAGCCACTCAATTAATTAAAAAAAAAACGTTTTTCTTACAAAAAATATTTTAAACTCCCAAAATCAATTATTTTGAGCTTCTAACTTCAATAATTCATAATAAATAGCCCTTTCATCAGAAAATTCAAATCTCGCGTTTTTATAGGAAATTCAATTTCTACAACTTTGCGTAAGAAAGTTTTTCCAAATTCCAAATAGAAATTGACCAAATCCACAAACCAAGCGATTTTACAAAGCTATAATCAAATTTCAACCAATAAATGGGGTCCACCGACACATGTTTAACATGTTTTAAACATTTATTGCAACAAAAATACTCTTCCTCCTCAGATACTCATATATCCCACATTCGTTGTAAAAATATCACCATTATTATATTATTAAAATAATATATTTAAAATGAATTATTTTATCGTAAAAAGATAAAATATTAATTTTCAACAATTGTCATTTTAAAAATTTTCCATCTATATCCACATAAAATCAATATTTTCCTCATCATATAAATCAATAATTAATTATTCACAAATAATATTACGTAATCACAATATCGACAACCGTGCAGCCTCTGTGAAAGCAGGGGGCTTTCCAATAAGAATTTCTTCACTCATGCCGCAAATTAGTGTGACCAAACCTCTCCTTAGATGTAACTTTCTAGACATTGCCAATAATGTTATCTAATAATATTATTCAGATAATATGAATTATTGCTTCGATAATGAAAAATACCGTAAATGACAATTATCAAACAACAAAGAATATAAAATATCAACGCAAAGAATTATTAACTCAATAAAATATCGAATAAGAATTATCGTAACCCATTATCGAGTAGGCCTTCACGTAAGAATCAATAATTGGTGCAATACCGCAAAGCTACCGCTCAACAACGCCAGATTAGTGTGTTTTAACCACCGGTATTCCAACAAGATAAATCTGTGAATAACTACGCCGCTATTTTTAAACAACTTATATTTGTCGCTTTCTTCATCCAATCGCTCACATGGGCTCACACATGGTCACTACTGTCAGCATTTAATATTCCCCGACAAAGCATTTAATATTCCACCACCAAACGAATATTCCCCGACAACAATGAATATTTTATAACCACTGCTTATTTTGAAATATTTATGATTTAACCCTTAACTATCCACATTAATCAAATCAACCCTTACTATTTCAAAATAATAAATAAAGGAAATTCCTTTTCATTAAAAAATTTCGGGGTCTTACAACCTCCCTCCTTATGAAATTTCGCCCTCTAAATCGACGACGCACTGTGTGTTTCAAAAGGTGAGGATACCTCGCTTTCATTTCCGCTTCCAATTCCTGTGTCATTTCCTCTATAAAGATGATTCCTCCACAAAACTTTAACTTGTGGTATGACCTTTTCATACAGTAGGACATGCTCCTTCCTATCCAAGATCTTGACAGTACCTCCTCATACGTTAAGTCTTCTGCTATCTCGTCCCTGCTTCTAACTCAATAACGTGGTTCGGTCTTTCACATATTTACGGCGCACGATATGTGAAACACATTATGAACACGAGACATACTTTGAGGTAACGCAAGTCTATAGGCTACATTTCCTACTTCGGTCAAGAATTTGAAATGGACCAATAAATCGTGGATCGAGCTTTCCTCTCTCCCAAATCTTGTAACTCCTTCCACGGAGCAACTCGCAACAATACACGATCCCCTACATTAAATTCCACGCCCTTTCGATGAAGATCCGCATAACTCTTTTTTGTCGATCTTGTGCCGCTTTGTATACGCTGTCGAATCATTTGATCTTTTCTTTAGAGTCATACGCATTAACTCTGTCCCAACAATGTTGCTTCACCCACCTCATCCCAACATATCGAGAACTACATTTTCGGCCCATATAATGCTTCAAATGGAGCCACACCTATACTTGCTCGATAACTCTGTGTCAGTAGAGAATTCCACCAATGGTAAATACTTATCCCAACTACCCTCAAAGTCTAGGACACGTAGTCTTAATAGATCTTCAAGAGTTTGAATAGTCCTCTCTCGATCATCCGTCTGCTTGGGGATGGTATGCCAACTAAATCGCAAACTGCGCTCTCATAGCTTTTTGCAAGCTAACCCAAAATCTTGAAGTGAATCTTGGGTCACGATCCAAACTATGGATACAGTATGCCATGCAACCTCACAATCTCATTCACGCATATACTAGCAAGACGCTCAAGGAATAAGTCTCCAGACGATTCAAGAAGAAATGAGCAGATTTGGTTAATCTATCAACAATAACCCAAATAAGATTGATGCCTTGAGAAACCGTAGGAAGACCCGTAACGAAATCCATAGTAATGTGTTCCCACTTCCATTCCTAATCTCAAGTGGTTGCAACGACCCTTAGGTACAAGATGCTCCGCCTTTACACGCTGGCAAGTTAAACACATCGAGATAAACTTTGCAATCTCTCTCTTCATATTGTTCCACCAAAATGTATGTCAAGATCACGATACATTTTAAGACTTCCAGTGATGGATTGCAAATGGTGTATTGTGCCTCCATCATAATCTTGACTTCAAATCGTAGTCGTTAGAACACAAAGTCTAGAGTGGACTCAAGTATTCCTTCTTCATCAATTCTCGCCCTAATAGCTCCTTCAGACTTTCTTCTTTCATACGATCGCATCCCGCCTGCCTGGCTCGAGCAACCTTAACTTTTTCTATTAAAGTCGGCTCTACGCGATACTTGACATCATCGCACTCGCTCCTCGCATATGATCTTCTACTCAACGCGCCACCTACCACGCTCGCTTTTACCGTGATGGTATCAATAGTGTGGTCGTAGTCTTCAATAGCTCGAGCCAACGTCACGCCGCATGTCGAGTTCTTTTTTGAGTGAAGAAATATTTAAGGCTTTTATGGTCCTAATATATCTCCACTTTCTCCCATATAGATAAGGCTCCATATTTTTAGCGCTGAAACGATCGGGCCGCTAACTCTAGATCACGAGTAGGATAATTCCTCTCATACTCTTTTAAGTTGTCGCGAGGCATAGGCTATGACTTTCCCACGCTGCATGAGAACACATCCTAACCCTTTGCCTCAAGCATCATCAGATAACAAATCCATCCGAACCAGATGGTATTGTTAGAACAAAATAAATAAGTCTCCTCTAAGCTCTTGAAACTTTTCTCGATTCTTCGCCCAAACGAATTTTGTATCCTTCCGAAAGTAGCCGAAGTTAATGGAGTAGCGATTCGAGAAAACCCTTCCACGAATCTCCGATAATAACCAAATAAGCCCAAAAGCTACGTGATTTCAACCACCGACTTTCGCTGTTCTAACTTCAGATTGCTTCAATCTTCACGGATCAACAGATACTCCATGTTTCGACACCATCGCGCTCAAGGAATGCTACTTCCTCAAGCCGTAACTCGTGATTTCTTCAATTTGGCATATAGTTGGTTTTCACGGCCTTCGAGTACCAAATTTCCAAATGGTGCTCATGATCTTCACGACTTTTGAATATATGAGGATGTCATCAATAAAGACAACAACGAATCGATCCAAATATTCCTCAATACTTTGCTCATCATATCCATGAAAGTCAGCAGGAGCATTAGTTAGTCCGAAAGACACGACTAAGAATTCATAATGCCCATACCGAGTTCTCAAGGCGCTTTGAATATCCTCGCCTAATCTTCACCGATGATATCCGTAATCTAAGATCGATTTTTGAAAAGAATCAGCCCTCAGAATCGGTCAAACAAGTCATCAATACGAGGTAGAGGATACCTATTCTCGATGGTGACATGGTTCAATTCCCGATAGTCAATACAAAGTCGATACTCCCGCTCTTTCTTTCTTTACAAATAAAACAGAGCACCCCAAGGAGATGTACTAGATTTAATGAAACCGATGTCCAACAATTCCTCGTAGAATTGACCTTTAACTCCCCGGTTCAATAGAGCCATTCGATATGGGTTTTAGAAATGGGCTTTGTACTGTGTTCAAGATCAATAAAGAATTCAACTTCACGCTCGGGGTAACCGGAAGTTCTTCGAAATACGCCAGAAAGTCAATAACAACAGAATATTATTCAAATTCGACGTGTCTTTATTCAAATCCATAACATGGGCTAAGAAAGCTTGACATCCGCTTTTTAATAAACGAATAGCTTTATGATTAGATATGATGTTGATTGATTTTAATGGTTTAGTTGTTGAATTGCATAACAAAGTCAAGTTAGAATATGAAAACTAACAACCTTACGAAAACAATCAATTTTGGTATGATGAGTAGTTAACCAATCAATCCCTAAAATCACATCAAAAGCAAGTATCTTTAAAGAGATAAGGTCAATGTGTAAGTAAGTAATGGTGCCAACTCAATCAAACAAGATTTATAAACAAAGGATGTGATGAAAGTTTCTCCTAACTGAGTTTCCACAGATAGTCAAAGTCTAATTTCTCCTGAGTCAAGTTTAAACGCTGAGCACACGCAGAGAGAGATAAATGAATGGGTAGCACCGTATTGTCAAGTAAGGTATAAACTTCGCAAGAATTTATAAATAGCTTACCCGTGATCACCTCGCTTGTTCTCGATTATTACACCAAATACAACAAACGCCTTCCCTAATCGCTGACTTTGACTTTTCTCGGGATACTTTTTCGAGTCACCGTCCCCACCGAACTAGGTTTCGCCATCGCATAATCTCGAGCGATATGTCCTTCCTTTCCACAATTATAGCATACCTTGAACTGTCAGGGCGCTTGACCGATATGTCCTCTTTTCCGTGATTTGTAAGATACGACCGGTGGTCGCTTCTCCTCCCTTAGAACCAGCTTGTCACGCAAGACCGCCATCTTCACATGGTCGCTGTTAAATCTCCTTTTTAAAATCTCCTCCCGACTCGCTTTTTCTATTTTCACGGCTATGATTACCACCAGAGTGGTTACCATTTTTTCGTCCGCTCTTTCTTTTCTCCGCAGTTATCATTATTCTGCTGATCGCTATCTCCGGTACGATCCTCGTCAGGGTCCTCAAATGACCGCATCAAGTATCTCGCCTAATAATCGAGCCCTCGCTTACAACATCCTAATAAAGAGAAAATTTATGAGAAATGAGATATCGACGACGCCGTTTTCAAACCTCTAAGAAACATCCGCTATATACGCTCTCATTCTCCACCAAATGAGGTGCAAACCGATAACTCGCAAACTTTGCCTCGCATCGAGACACCGCCATGTTGTTTTGTTCCAATCTGATGAACTCCACTTCCTTCATACGACGTAACACTTTCGTGAAAGTATTTGTCATTAAATAGTTTCAAACGCCTCCCAAGACATGCCGAAAAGCGGCCGATGGGTACGCTTACGCATCTCCCACCAAGAGTCCGCCTTCGCCACTTTTAACATAAAGGTGGCGAATGGAACCTTCGTTCTCCGCGCATCCCAAGACATCGAATATCTTGTAATTTGTTTCGACCCATGTTTCCGCCATGATCGGATCCGCTTTTCCTAAATTCGTGGTCCCAACTTTTCGAATCGCGTCAGGATAACCCGTGAATTGCTATCATTTCTCCTCAGATTTTGAACACGAAGTCTCCTCGTCTCGATTTTGCATGAATCGCAAAAAACTTCTAAACATCCCCTCGCTCATCATCTCGCCAATGGTGTTGTTCACAGAGGAACATTGCCACTGCAGCATCGCTCTCCTCGCTGGTGAGTACAGCATCTCTCCACTGGCCTCATTTCCATTGTTAATATTCTCAATGACATTCTCAAATACCGCCATAAAAAACAAGGGTTAATTAAGGAAATCAATATATCACATAATATCCCTATATAATCGACTAACTAACAAATAAGCTTAGTAGACACACTAAATAAGGATTTACTCGCCTCTCCTCCTAGTTCTATTCCCCGATCTCCGCCAGAGATCATATCCCTAAGCTCGATACTAACCGCGACGCCCCCAAAATAGGTATACATCACCTATTCCGAGTTGTCAATACACGGTATGTAAACAACTACAACTTTATTATTACAACAAGAAATCATGAGTTTGAATACAAATATTATCTTCTGCATAATATCTATACTCAAATAAATCCTCATCACATTTATCGATACATTATTTTACAAAATGGTGAGGACTACTAAACAATCCTTTCTAAAACCTTCATTCCATACCCCGACTGCATCGCTATATTCTCGCCTCCCGAGAAAAATGGAACAAAAGGAAAAGGGTGAGCTCAACTAGCTCAAGAAAGAATATTACGACTAAGATAATATACAACAAATTATCGTTAGTCTTCAACAGGAAAAATCTAATGTAATACAATAGACAACAAATTTTAAATCAATATTCGCAATGAAATAATAATTCATTAGAAGAGTTAAGAGAGAATGCAAACTACTATCTTCTATGTATGAATTTAAAAGTTCATCGCTCATCTTTTATCCCCGTAAATATCAATCAATATACATCCGAATCAAATATTCATCTTTGCACTACAGCCAAAGATATTCATCACCGGGTCATGTTCATTTAAACACTGCTCATCTTTGCACTACGCCAAAGATATTCTTCAGAATCATTCATCTTCGCACTACAGCCAAAGATATTCTTAAGAAATCATTCATCTTTGCACTACAAAGCCAAAGATATTCCATAATATCATCATTTAAGACCGAGGATGATGAAAAATATTTTTTAAAGAAACGAATCCAAAGGAAACAAAATGACAAGGATTAAGGATTAAGGATTCGTATTTTGTTTTATCCACGCCCAAAAATACCTCAAAAATAATCATAGTGGTGTAAAATTCAAGAATGATCAAAACACGGATACAATCAGCTAGTATCCGTATTAGATGTTTTGACTTAAAAGAAGAAATTTTATTTTTCTATGAATAAGACCAGATACGTGAATAAAGGTCAGATACGAATAAAGGCCGATACGTGAATAAGAATCTCACACCAAAAGATAGAAATTCCACAAAAACATCTTCACGCTTCACTTAATAGTACTCGTGAATAAGAATCTCGTGAATAAGAATCATGAATAAGAACTCGTGAATAAGAATCTCATGAATAAGAACCCATGAATAAGTAACCCCATATGAAAAAGTTCCAAATTTGATAAAAACTTCAGATCAATATTTCAAAGATAATGATATCAAGAAATAATATCATTACGAAAAAAATAATATCCCTTACCTCGAAAGATCAAGATTTCTAAATGTAATACCGCATAAGGTCAAGGAACTTCAGCACCGCCTAGCAATACTCAAAGTATACTCAAAATACTCACAAGAATACGCCGATAATATAGAGAGAGAAAACTTCAGCTTCGTGTGATTTTCAATTCTAACCCAAGACCCTATTTATAGAAAAACGCTAGTAACACCAAAGTTATAAAATTTAATAAAATAATAATATTTCTTAAAAATATTCAAGCCCACCTTAGAAATCTGATTTCAGATCATTTATAACACATGTGAGCCACTCAATTACAACAAAAAACGTTTTTCTTAAAAAAATATTTTAAACTCCCAAAATCAATTATTTTGAGCTTCTAACTTCAATAATTCATAATAAATAGCCCTTTCATCAGAAAATTCAATCTCATGAGTTTTTATAGGAATTTCAATTCTCTACAACTTTGCAGTAAGAAAGTTTTTCCAAATTCCAAATAGAAATTGACCAAATCCACAAACCAAGCATTTTACAAAGCTATAATCAAATTTCACCAATAAATGGGGTCCACCGACATGTTTAACATGTTTTAAACATTTATTGCAACAAAAATACTCTTCCTCCTCAGATACTCATATATCCCACATTCGCTTGTAAAATATCACCATTATTATATTATTAAAATAATATATTTAAAACGAATTATTTTATCGTAAAAGATAAAATATTAATTTTCAACAATTGTCATTTTAAAAATTTTCCCATCTATATCCACATAAAATCAATATTTTCCTCATCATATAAATCAATAATTAATTATTCACAAATAATATTACGTAATCACAATATCGACAACCAGCAGCCCTCAGAGAGAGCAGGGGGCTTTCCAATAAGAATTTCTTCATCAAGCACAAGCAATTAGTGACCAAACCTCTCCTGATGTAACTTTCTAGACATCGCCAATAATGTTATCTAATAATATTATTCAGATAATATGAATTATTGCTTCGATAATGAAAAATACCGTAAATGACAATTATCAAACAACAAAGAATATAAAATATCAACGCAAAGAATTATTAACTCAATAAAATATCGAATAAGAATTATCGTAACCATTATCGAGTAAAGGCCTTCACGTAAGAATCAATAATTGGTGCAATACCGCAAAGCTACTGCTCAACAACGCCAGACAAGGTGTTTTAACCACCGGGTATTCCAACAAGATAATCTGTGAATAACTACGCCGCTATTTAAAAACAACTTATATTTGTCGCTTTCTTCATCCAATCGCTCACATGGGCCCACACATGGTCACTACTGGCCGCATTTAATATTCCCCGACAAAGATTTAATATTCCACGACCAAACGAATATTCCCCGACAACAATGAATATTTTATAACCACTGCTTATTTTGAAATATTTCATGATTTAACCCTTAACTATCCACATTAATCAAATCAACCCTTACTATTTCAAAATAATAAATAAAGGAAATTCCTTTTTATTTAAAAGAAAAAATGGAACAAAAGGAAAAGGGTGAGCTCAACTAGCCCAAGAAAGAATATTACGACTAAGATAATATACAACAAATTATCGTTAGTCTTCAACAGGAAAAAATCTAATAGAAATACAATAGACAACAAATTTTAAATCAATATTCGCAATGAAATAATAATTCATTAGAAGAGTTAAGTAGAGAATGCAAACTACTATCTTCTATGTATGAATTTAAAAGTTCATCGCCTCATCTTTTATCCCCTCAGAACATCAATCAATATACATCCGAATCAAATATTCATCTTTGCACTACAAAGCCAAAGATATTCATCACCAATAATGTTCATCTAAACACTGCTCATCTTTGCACTACTACCAAAGATATTCTTCAGAAATCATTCATCTTTGCACTACAAAGCCAAAGATATTCAATAATATCATCATTTAAGACCGAGGATGATGAAAAATATTTTTAAAGAAACGAATCCAAAGGAAACAAAAATGACAAGGATTAAGGATTAAGGATTCGTATTTTTGTTTTATCCATGTTCAAAAATACCTCAAAAATAATCATAAAGGGTGTAAAATTCAAGAATGATCAAAACACGGATACAATCAAAGCTAGTATCCGTATTAGATATTTTGACAAAAAGAAGAAATTTTATTTTTCTATGAATAAGGTCAGATAATGTGAATAAAGGCCGTCAGATACGTGAATAAGAATCTCACACCAAAAGATAGAAATTCCACAAAAAACATCTTCACGCTTCATTAATAAGACTCGTGAATAAGAATCTCGTGAATAAGAATCTCAATAATAAGAATCGTGAATAAGAATCATGAATAAGAACCCCACATGAAAAAAAGTCCAAATTTGATAAAAAGTTCAGACCAATATTTCAAAGATAATGATATCAAGAAATAATATCATTACGAGAAGAAAATAACATCCCTTACCTCGAAAGATTAAGATTTCTAAATCGAATACCGTGATATAAGCAAGGAACTTCAACCGCCTAAAGAATACTCAAAGTATACTCAAAATACTCACAAGAATACGCCGATAATATAGAGAGAAAAACTTCAGCTTCGTGATTTTCAATTCTAACCCAAGACCCTATTTATAGAAATCGCTAGAACAACACCAAAGCAGTAAAATTTAATAAATTAATAATATAATTATATAAATTTCCTACACATGCCTAGAATCTGATTTCAGCCACCATGCCACATTCTAGAAAAACAAGAAAAAAACGTTTTCTAATTTTAAATATTTTAAACTTCCAAAATCAATTATTTCTGAGCTTCGTAACTTCAATAATTCATAATAAATAGCCCTTTCATCAGAAAATTCGAATCTCGCGTGTTTTATAGGAAATTCAATTTCTACAACTTTGCGTAAGAAAGTTTTTCCAAATTCCAAATAGAAATTGACCAAAATCCACAAACCATGCGATTTTACAAAGCTATAATCAAATTTCAAATAATAAATGGGGTCCACCGACATGTTTAACATGTTTTAAAACATTTATTGCAACAAAAATACTCTTCCTCCTCATATACTCATATATCCCACATTCATTGTAAAATATCACCATTATTATATTATTAAAATATAATAATATATTTAAATGAATTATTTTATCGTAAAAGATAAAATTTCAATTTTCAACAATTGTCACATTAAAATTTTCTCCATCTATATCCACATAAAATCAATATTTTCCTCATCATATGAATCAATAATTAATTATTCACAAATAATATTACGTAATCACAATATCGACAACCAGTGCAGCCTCCTGAGTTAGGGGCTTTCCAATAAGAATTTCTCCTCATCATGCCAAGCAATTAGTGACCAAACCTCTCCTGTATGTAACTTTCTAGACATTGCTAATAATGTTATCTAATAATATTATTCAGATAATATGAATTATTGCTTCGATAATGAAAAATACCGTAATGACAATTATCAAAACAACAAAGAATATAAAATATCAACGCAAAGAATTATTAAATCAATAAAATATAATCGAATAAGAATTATCGTAACCATTATCGAGTAAAGGCCTTCACGTAAGAATCAATAATTGGTGCAATACCGCAAAAGCATAATGTTTTAACCACCGAGTATTTTAACAAGATAATCGCGACGCTTCCAAAATAGGTATACATCACCTATTCCGAAGTCACAATACATGGTATGTAAACAACTACAACTTTATTATTACAACAAAAAATCAGTGAGTTTGACTACAAATATTATCTTCTGTATAATATCTATACTCAAATAAATCCTCATCACATTTATCGATACATTATTTTACAAAATGGTGAGGACTACTAAACAATCCTTTCTAAAACCTTCATTCCATACCCCTAACTGCACTCGCTTATATTCTCGCCTCCCCGAGAAAAATGGAACAAAAGGAAAAGGGTGAGCTCAACTAGCCCAAGAAGAATATTACGACTAAGATAATATACAACAAATTATCGTTAGTCTTCAACAGGAAAATATAATAGAATACAATAGTAAACAAATTTTAAATCAATATTCGCAATGAAATAATAATTCATTAGAAGAGTTAAGAGAAATGCAAACTACTATCTTCTATGTATGAATTTAAAAGTTCATCGCTTATCTTTATCCCTCAGAATATCAATCAATATACATCCGAATCAAATATTCATCTGCACTACAGCCCAAAGATATTCATCACCGGTCATGTTCATTTAAACACTGCTCATCTTTGCACTACGAGCCAAAGATATTCTTCAAATCATTCATCTTGCACTACAAAAGATATTCTTAAGAAATCATTCATCTTTGACCACAGCCAAAGATATTCCATAATATCATCATTTAAGACCGAGGATGATGAAAATATTTTTTTAAAGAAACGAATCCAAAGGAAACAAAATGACAAGGATTAAGGATTAAGGATTCGTATTTGGTTTTATCCACGCCCAAAAATACCTCAAAAATAATCATAGTGGTGTAAAATTCAAGAATGATCAAAACATGGATACAATCAAAGTTAGTATCCGCATTAGATGTTTTGACTTAAAAGAAGAAATTTTATTTTATGAATAGAATAGATACGAATAAAGATCAGATACGTGAATAAGGCCAGATACGCGAATAAGAATCCGACACCAAAAGATGTAAATTCCACAAAAACATCTTCACGCTCTACGAATAAGACTCGCGTGAATAAGAATCGTGAATAAGAACTCCGCTGAATAAGAATCAGAATAAGAATCATGAATAAGAACCCCATATGAAAAAGTTCCAAATTTGATAAAAAATTTCAGATCAATATTTCAAAGATAATGATATCAAGAAATAATATCATTACGAAAAAAAATAATATCCCTTACCTCGAAAGATCAAGATTTAAACCGAATACTGTATATAAGGTCAAGGAACTTCAGACCGCCTAAAGAATACTCAAAGTATACTCAAAATACTCACAAGAATACGCCGATAATATAGAGAGAGAAAACTTCAGCTTCGTGTGATTTTCAATTCTAACCCAAGACCCTATTTATGTGAAAACGCTTGTAATACCAAAGCAGTAAAATTTAATAAAATAATAATATTTCTTAAAATATATTCAAGCTTCACCTTAGAAATCTGATTTCAGATCATTTATAACACATGTGAGCCACTCAATTACAACAAAAAAACGTTTTTCTTACAAAAATATTTTAAACTCCCAAAAATCAATTATTTCTGAGCTTCGTAACTTCAATAATTCATAATAAATAGCCTTTTCATCAAAAATTCGAATCTCATGAGTTTTTATAGGAATTTCAATTTCTACAACTTTGCAGTAAGAAAGTTTTTCCAAATTCCAAATAGAAATTGACCGAAATCCACAAACAAGCATTTTATTGTGCTATAATCAAATTTCAACCAATAAATGGGTCCACCGACATGTTTAATATGTTTTAAACATTTATTGCAACAAAAATACTCTTCCTCCTCAGATACTCATATATCCCACATTCATTGTAAAATATCACCGCTAATATATTATTAAAATAATATATTTAAACGTAATTATTTTATCGTAAAAGATAAAATATTAATTTTCAACAATTGTCATTTTAAAAATTTTACCCATCCATATCCACATAAAATCAATATTTTCCTCATCATATAAATCAATAATTAATTATTCACAAATAATATTACGTAATCACAATATCGACAACCAGCAGCTCCTGTGAAAGCAGGGCTTTTCCAATAAGAATTTCTTCTTACCACAGCGCCGCAATTAAAGCGACCAAACCTCTCCTGTATGTAACTTTCTAGACATTGCCAATAATGTTATCTAATAATATTATTCGATAATATGAATTATTGCTCGATAATGAAAAATACCGTAAAATGACAATTATCAAACAACAAAGAATATAAAATATCAACGCAAAGAATTATTAACTCAATAAAATATCGAATAAGAATTATCGTAACCATTATCGAGTAGTGGTCTTCACGTAAGAATCAATAATTGTGCAATACCGTGCTACTGCTCAACAACGCCAGACAAGGTGTTTTAAATCCACCGGCATTCCAACAAGATAATCTGTGAATAACTACGCCGTTATTTAAAAACAACTTATATTTGTCGCTTTCTTCATCCAATCGCTTCAAGCATGGGCTCACACACGGTCATCGCTACCATCAGCATTTAATATTCTCACGACAAAGATTTAATATTCCACTTACCAAACTAATATTCCCCGACGATAATGAATATTTTATAACCACTTCATTATTTTGAAATATTTATGATTTTAACCCTTTAACTATCCACATTAATCAAATCAACCTTACTATTTCAAAATAATAAATAAAGGAAATTCCTTTTATTAAAAAAATTTCGGTCTTACAACCTCCCTCCTTATGAAATTTCGCCCTCGAAATCGACGACGCACTGGTGTTTCAAAAGGTGAGGATACCTCGCTTATTTCGCTTCCAATTCCTGTGTCATTTCCTCTATAAAGACATGATTCCTCCACAAAACTTTAACTTGTGGTATGACCTTTCATACAGAGGGACATTCTCCTTCCTATCCAAGATCTTGACAGTACCTCCTCATACGCTAAGTCTTCTGGCTATCTCGTCCTGCCTTCTAACTCAATAACGTGGTTCTGTCTTTCACATATTTACGAAGCACGATACGTGAAACACATTATGAACACGAGACATACTTTGAGGTAACGCAAGTCTATAGCTACATTTCCTACTTCTTGCTAAGAATTTGAAATGGACCAATAAATCGGGATCGAGCTTTCCTCTTCCCAAATCTTGTAACTCCCTTCCACGGAGCAACTCGCAACAATACACGATCCCCACATTAAATTCCACGCCCTTTCGATGAAGATCCGCATAACTCTTTTGTCGATCTTGTGCCGCTTTGTATACGCTGTCGAATCATTTGGATCTTTTCTTGTAGTAGTACGTATTTCAACTCCCGGGTCCCAACAATGTTGCTTCACCCACCTCATCCCAACATATCGAGAACTACATTTTCGGCCCATATAATGCTTCAATGGAGCCACACCTATACTTGCTTTGATAACTCGCTGTCAGTAGGAGAATTCCACCAATGGTAAATACTTATCCCAACTACCCTTGAAGTCTAGGACACAAAGTCTTAATAGATCTTCAAGAGTTCAATAGTCCTCTCCGATCGTCTGGCCCATTCGGGGATGGTATGCTAAACTAAATCGCAAACTGCGCTCCATAGCTTTTTGCAAGCTAACCCAAAATCTCAAAGTGAATCTTCGGGTCACGATCCAAACTATGGATACAGTGCATGCCATGAAACCTCACAATCTCATTCACGCATATACTAAAGCAAGACGCTCAAGGAATAAGTCTCCAGACGGCAAGAAATGAGCAGACTTGGTTAATCTATCAACAATAACCCAAATAGATTGATGCCGAGAAACCGTAGGAAGACCCGTGAACGAAATCCATAGTAATGTGTTCCCACTTCCATTCCGGAATCTCAAGTGGTTAGAATTACGACCCTTAGTACAAGATGCTCCGCCTTTACACGCTGGGTGTTAAACACATCGAGATAAACTTTGCAATCTCTCTCTTCATATTGTTCCACCAAAATGTATGTCAAGATCACGATACATTTTAAGACTTCCAGTGATGGATCAGCAAAATGGCGATCAGGTGCCTCCATCATAATCTTCAGACTTCAAATCGTAGTCGTAGAACACAAAGTCTAGAGTGACTCAAGTATTCCTTCTTCATCAATTCTCGCCCTAATAGCCTCCTTCTCAGTATTTTCTTCTTCATACGATCGTTCCCGGCCTGCGGGCTCGAGCAACCTTTAACTTTTTTATTAAAGTCATTTCTACGCGATACTTGACATCATCGCACTCTGCTTCAGATATGAACTTCTATTCAACGCGCCACCACCACGCTCGCTTACTGTGATGGTATCAATAGTGTGGTCGTAGTCTTCAATAGCTCGAGCCAACGTCACCGCCACGCATGTTGAGTTCTTTTTCGAGTGAAGAAATATTTAAGGCTTTTTACGGTCCTAATATATCTCCACTTTCTTCCCATATAGATAAGGCTTCCATATTTTTAGCGAAACGATCGGGCCGCTAACTCTAGATCACGAGTAGGATAATTCCTCTCATACTCTTTAAGTTGTCGCGAGGCATAAAGGCTATGACTTTCCCACGCTGCATTTAACACATCCTAACCCTTTCATTTCAGATCATCAGAGATAATAAATGTAAGACCTCAAATTTTTAAATAAAAGGAATTTCTTTTTTATTATTTTGAAATAAGAAGGGTTGATTTGATTAATGTGGATAGTTATGGTTAAATACGCAAATATTTCAAAATAAAGCTAAGTGGTTATAAAATATTCATTATCGCTTGGGAATATTCGTCTTGGTCGTGGAATATTCAGTGATCGCTTGTGAATATTCGTATTTACTACAAATGCATGTGTGTGGGCCCATAACTGAAAGCGATCGATGAAGAAAACGACAAATATAAGTTGTTTTTAAATAACCACGTAGTTGTTACCAAGTATCATCGCTGAATACCCGCGGTTAAAACACACTAATACGCCATTGTCAAATAAGAAGACACCAGATTGCACCAATTATTGATTCTTACGTAAGGCGCACTACTCAATAATGGTTACAGTAATTAATCGCTCAAAGATTTTATCGATTTAATAATTGTCATTGATATTTTATATTGTCATTGTTTCAATAATCATTACACAAAGATTTTCATTATCGGCTAATAATTCATATTATCCTAATAATATTATTAGATAACATTATTGGCAATGTCTAGAAAGTTCGCCTAAGGAGAGGTTTGGTCACCTAATCATGCTACCAAAGAAGTTAAGAAATTGTATCGAAAGTTCTCTTCCGAACCGCCTCGTCACAATATCAGGATTCTCAGAATATTATTTGCTGAATAATTAATTATTGATTTATATGATGAGGAAAATATTGATTTTATGTGATATGGATGGGGAAAATTTTAAAATGACAATTGTTGAAAATTAATATTTTATCTTTTCCGATAAAATAATTCATTTAAATATATTATTTTAATAATATATTAATCTATGATATTTTTACAACTAATGTGGGATATATGAGTATACGAGGAGAAGAGTATTTTGTTGCAATAAATATTTAAAACATGTTAAACATGCTCATGGGACCCCATTTATCGACCGAAATTTGATTATACCGTGAAAATCGCCTGCTTGTGGATTTTGGTCAATTTCTATTTGGAATTTGGAAAAATTTCTTCCGCAAAGTTGTAGAGAATTGAAATTCCTATAAAACTCGTGAGATTCGAATTTTCCGATGAAAGGGCTATTTATTATGAATTATCAAGTTCCAAAGTTCTAAATAATTGATTTTTGGGAGTTTAAAATATTTTTGTAAGAAAACGCTTTTTGTTGTAATTGAGTGGCTCACATGTTATAAATGATCTGAAATCAGATTTCTAAGGTGGGCTTGAATATTTTTAAGAAATATTATTATTTTATTAAATTTTCGCTTGGGTGTTCTAAGATTTTCCTATAAATAGGTGCTTAGTTTAATTGAAAATCACACCAAAAATCAAGTTTTCTCTCCTATATTATCGAGTTTATTCTTGTGAGTATTTTGAGTATTGCTAGATTTTAAAAGTTTCCTTCAAAGACTATACCCTAGATTCTAAATGTAAGATCGATCTTCGAGGTGTGGATGTTATTTTCTTCTCAAATGATATTATTTCTTCAATATCATTATGCTAAAATGTCGATCCAAGTTTTTATCAAATTTGAACTTTTTCATGCTTCTAAGTTACTATTCATGAGTTACTATTCACGAAGTTACTATTCATGAGTTACTATTCACGAAGTTACTATTCACGAAGTACTATTCACGAAGCGTGAAGATGTTTTTTGTGGAATTTCTATCTTTTGGTGCTCTGAGTTACTATTCACGATACTAAGACTATTCACGATACTAAGACTATTCACGATACTAAATTATTCAATTTAAAAATAAAATTTCTTCTTTCGTCTAAAATATCTATTCTGGATACTAACTCGATCAGATCCATGTTTTGACTCATTCTCAATTTTACACCACTATGATTATTTTTGAGGTATTTTGGACGTGGATAAAACCAAGTACTAAATCTTAATCCTTAATCCTTGTCATTTTGTTTCACCGGATTCGCTTTTTAAAAAAATATTTTCCATCATCCTCACCTTAAATGATGATATTATGGAATATCTTTCCCAGAAGTGCAAAAGATGAATGATTTCTAAGAATATCTTTCACCCAGAAGGCAAAAGATGAATGATTTCAAGAATATCTTCACCTGTAGCCGCAGTAAAAGATGAATGTGTTTAAACGAATACGAATTAATCGATGAATATCTTCGCCTCAGAGTGCAAAAGATGAATATTTGATTCCATATGTATATCGATTGATGTTACAGGATAAAAGATAGACGATGAACTTTTTAAATTCATACATGTAAGATATTAGTTCGCATTCTCTACTTAACTTTTCTAATGAATTATTATTTCACCGCTAATATTGATTTAAAATTTGTCATTTATCAGATTCTATTAGATTTTTCCTCTCGTCAAGACTAACGATAATTTGTCAGATATTATCTTAGTCATAATATTCTTTACCGAGCTAATTGAGCTCACCCTTTTCCTTTTTTTGTTCCATTTTTCTCGTGAGGCGAGAATATACGAAAGATTTAGCCTGTGGGTAAATGGAATGAAGGTTTTGAAAGGATTGTTTAGTAGTCCTCACCATTTTTGTAAAATAATGTATCAATAAATGTGATGAGGATTTATTTGAGTATGATATCGCTCTAAGATAATATTTGTATTCAAACTCACGCTTTATAAACAGTAATAATAAAGTCAGAGGTGTTTCGCATCTATGTATCGACAACTCGTATTGGGTGATGTATACCTATTTTGGGGCGCCACACTTGTATCGAGCTAGGATACGATCTCCGCGAGATCGGGAATGTAATCAGAGAGGAGAGACGAAAGAATCCTTCGCTAAGGTGTCCTACCTAAGCTTATTTGTTAGTGGTCAAGATATAGGGATATTATGTGATATATTGATTTCTTAATTAACCCTTGTTTTACGACAACGATTTTTCGAGAATGTCGAATCGAGAATATTAACAATGGAAATGAGACCGTGAGATGCCTCGCATCTACCAACGAGGAGAACGCAACAGTCGTGGCAATGTTCCTCCCGTGAACAACACCATCGAAAGCAGTATGATGAACGAGGATGTTTAGAAGTTTTTGCAGCTCATGCAAAATCGCATTTGTGGAGACTCGTGTTCAAAATACAGAGGAAATGATAAGAATTACCACTGTTGTCACAACAAGGCTTCAAAGAGTCGGGACCACCGTAATTTAAGGGAAAGCCAGATCCCATCACCATGCGAAACACGGGTCAAGCAAATTACCAAGATATTCGATGTCTCGATGCATTTGAGAACAGATGTTCCATTCGCCACCTTTATGTTCCGCATGCAGGCGTATCATCGGTGGGAATCATCAGAAGTTGCACTCCATCCACCGCACTCAAAGATGTCTTCGGGAGACGCTTTCAGAATTATTTAATGACAAATACTTTCCCGAAAGTGTTCTGGCTATACGGGAAGCTGAAGTTCATCGATTGAACAAAACAATACGACGGTGTCTCAAAGACGAGGCAAAGTTCATAGAGTTATCCAGTGCTCAGACCTCATTCAAGTGGAGAATGAGGAACGATGACGCGATGTTTCTTAGAGGTTCAAACCCCAAGATACGCCAAAGATCTCATTTCTCATAATTTTCTCTTATTCGTATGTCAGTAAATGTGGCTCAATTATTAGAAAGTGAGATAACGAAAGACGGCCAACCGAGGGACCACAACCAGATCGTATCGTAGATAAAGAATAATGTAATAATGATAACCAAATGAGAAAGAAACAGATTTTGACAGAAAATGGTAACCACTCCGTGGTAATCATGGCCATGAAAATAAGGAAGCGAAGTCGAGAGGAGATTTTAAAAAGAGGAGATTTAATAAATAATTATGCTGAAGATGACAAAGGCCAAAGAAGAAACGGTTCTAAGGAGGAGAATCCACCACCCATTATATGCTACAAATGCGAAAAGAGAGACATATATCACCCAAACCGCCCACAATACTCAAGGTACGCTATAATCAGGAAAGGAAGGACATATCGTCGAGATCAGACAAGAAATAAACCTAGTTCAATGGGGACGCGACTCAAAAGATCGTTCCGTAAAAGTCAAAGTCAACGATTCCGGAAGAGCGCTTGTTGTCAGATCGGGTCATAATGCGAGAACCCAAACGAGGTGATCACGGTAAAGCTATTTTATAAATTCTCACAAGTTTATACCTTACTTCGATACCGGCATACCCATTCATTTATCTCTCCCGGGACATGCGCTCAACGCTTAAACTCGACCCTAAAAATTGTGACTTCGACCTATCTGTGGAAACTCCGCTAGAGAAACTTTCATCACATCCACCGCTTATAAATCTTGTTCATTCAAGTCGCACCATTACTCACCACAACCTTTATCTCTTTAAAGATACTTGCTTTTGATGTGATTTTAGGATTGATTAGTTAACTACTCATCATGCCAAAATTGATTGTTTTCGTAAGGTCATAGTTTTCATATTCATAACCAACCCGTTGTATTTAATTCAAGCAACTAAACCATTAAAATCGATCACCGTCATATCTAATCATAAAGCTATTCGCTTATTAAAAACTGATGTCAAGCTTTCCTAGCCCATGTTATGGATTTGAATAAAGACACGCCAAATTTGAATAATATTTCCGTTATCGACTTTCCCGACGATTTCTCAAGAACTTCCCTGCCTACCCTCGTAACGTGAAGTCAATTCTTTATCGATCTCGAACCCGCACAAAGCCCATTTCTAAAACCCCATATCGAATGGCTCCTATTGAACTTCGTGGAGTTAAAGGTCCAACTACGTGAATCGTTGGACACTCCGCTTCATTCGGCCCCAAGACATCTCCTCGGGGTGCTCCTGCTTTATTTGGAAAGAAGAAAGACGGAGTATGCGACTTCAGATTGACTATCTGAATCGAACCATGTCACCATCAAGAATAGTATCCTCTACCTCAGACGATGACTTGTTCGACCAACCACCGTAAGGGCACAATTTTTCAAAATCGATCTTCGCTCGATATCATCACCAAGATTAGAATCGAGGATATTCCAAAGACCGCTTCGTAACTCTTGCAGATGGGCATTATGAATTTTAGCCATGTCTTTTTCTGACTAACTAATGCCCCTCGCTTTCATGGATACGATGAACCGAGTATTCAAGGAATATTTCGATCAATTCGTTGTCAGTTTTTATTGACGACATCCTCATATATTCCAAAAGCCGCTAAGATCATGAGCACCATTTCAAGCCGGTAATTCAAGGCTTCGTGAAAACCAACTATATGCCAAATTGAAGAAATGCGAGTTCGCTCGAGGAAGTAGCATTCCTCGGGCACGTAAAATCGAAATATGAGTATCTCGCTGATCCGACGCAAGATCAAGAATACAAAGTCGGAGCAACCAAGCCTTCATGATCAAGACGAAGCTTTTTGGCTTAAATGGTTATTATCTGAGATTCGTGGAAGGGTTTTCTAATCGCTACTCCATTAACTCAAATTAACCTTAAGGATACAAAATTCGCTCGGAGTGTTAAGAATACGAGAAAAGTTTCCAAGAGCTTAAGAGAGACTTATTTCGCACTGCTCTAACAATACCATCCGTTCTTGATGGATTTGTTATCTACAACATGCTTCGTGCAAAGGGTTAGACGTGTTCTTACGCAACGGGGAAAGTCATAGCTTACGCCTCGCGACAACTTAAAGAGTATGATGAGAGAATTATCCTACCATGATCTAGAGTCATGCAAATGTTACGCTTAAAATATGGAGGCACTATCTATACGGGGAGAAAGTGAGATATATTCGCACCATAAAAGCCTTAAATATTTCTTCACTCAAAAGAACTCAACACGCTATGCAATGACGCTTGGTTCGAAGCTATCGAAAGACTACGACCACACTATTCAATACCATCCCGGTAAAGTTTAACGCAGAAATTGACGCATCGAGTAGTAAGATCATACGCGGAACGAAAAGGATGATGTCAAGTATACGACAGAGCCAACTTTAATAGTAAAAGTTAAGGTCGCTTGCCACCGTAATCTTGTTCTCGATGCGTATGTAAGAAAGAAAAGCTAAGGAGCTATTCCGTAAGTTTAGAATCAATGAAGAAGGAATACTTCAGTCCACTCTAGACTTTCAGGTTCCTAACGACTCGATTTGAAGTACAAGATTACGATGGAGGCACAATACGCCATTTGTAATCCATCTCGAAGTACTAAATGTATCGTGATCTTCGACATACATTTTGGTGGAACAATACACAAGAGAGAGATTGCAAAGTTTATCTCGGCGTGTTTAACTTGCCAACGTAAAGTGCGAGCATCTTGTACCTAAGGGTCCGTCTGCAACCACTTGAGATTCCTAATGGAAGTGGAAACACATTACTATGGATTTCAAGCACGGTCTTCCTACTAAGCTTTCAAGGCATCAATGCTATTTCAAGTTATGTCATGATAGACAACCAAGTCCGCTTCATTTCTTGCCGATACGGAGACTTATTCCTCGAACGCCTTGCAGAGTACGTATTTGAACGAGATCGCTGAGGTCAGATGGCACGCCCAGATCCATAGTTTTGATCGCGACCCAAGATTCACTTCAAGATTTTCGGGGTTAGTTAGCAAAAAGCTATGGGCACGGATTTATGATTTAGTTCTAAGATACCATCCCCAAACCCGACTTGACAATCGTAGAGATTATTCAAACTCTCAAGATCTATTAAGACTGTGGTCCTGACTTCAAGGGTAGTTGATAAGTATTTACCATCGTGGAATTCTCCTACAACAACAAATATCGTGCAAGTATAAAGTGGGCTCCATTCAAGCATTATACGGACGAAAATGTCGCTTCTCCAATATGTTGGGATGAAAGTGGGTGAAGCAACATTGTTGGGACCCGAAAGTTAAGACGTGATGACTACCGAAAAGATCCAAATGATTCGGCAACGATACAAAAATGGCACAAGATCGACAAAAGAGTTATGCTGATCTTCATCGAAAGGACGTGGAATTTAATGTAGGGATCATGTATTGTCATGAGTCGCTTCCACGGAAGTGGAGTTACAAGATTCGGGAAGAGAGGAAAGCTCAATCCACGATTTATCGTCCATTTCAAATTCTCGACCGAGTAGAAATGTAGCCTATGTACTCATAAGCATTCCGAGTACGCCTCGTGTTCATAATGTGTTTCATATATCCGTATTTCAGAAATATGTGAAAGACCAACCACGCTATCGAAGTTGTAACCGGACGAGATAGTCAAGACTTAACGATGCAGAGGTACCACCAAGATCTTGATAGCGAAGGGAGACGCCCCACGCTAAGAAAGCGTCATACCACAAGTTAAAGTTTTCATGGAGGAATCATGCTATGAGGAAATGACCGGGAATTGAAACTAAATGAAAGCGAGGTATCCTCACCTTTTCAAACACTGTATACGTGACGTCAATTTCGAGGACGAAATTTCATAAGCGAGGGAGGTTGTAAACCTCAAATTTTTAAATAAAAGGAATTTTAGAAGACCTCAAATTTTTTTTAAATAAAAGGAATTTCCTTTATTTATTATTTTGAAATAGTAAGGGTTGATTTGATTAATGTGATAGTTAAGGGTTAAATACGTAAATATTTCAAAATAAGCAGTTGGTTATAAAATATACATTTTTGCTTTGAATATTCGTCAGTCGTGGAATATTCGCATCGCTTGGGAATATTCGTATTTACGACGCAAATGTGTGGGCCCCATAACGGAAAAGCGATCGGATGAAGAAAACGACAAATATAAGTCGTTAAAATAACTACAGAAGTTATTACCGCTAAGATCGTTGAATAACCTTTGGTTAAAATACAAGAATACGCGCGGGTCGCATAAGAAGCATACACCAGATTGCATAAGATTGGCTGAATTATCGATCCTTACGTAAGCAAGGCACTACTCAATAATTTTCACAGAAGTTATCGCTCAATATTTTATTTTATCGATTCAATAATTGTCATTGATATTTTATATTATCGTTGTTCAATAATCACACCGCATTATCTCCATTATCGTGATCAATAATTCATATTATTCAAATAATATTATTAGATAAAGATTATCGGCAATGTCTAGAAAGTTCACAAGGAGAGGTTTGTCACCTAATCACAAGGCGCCAAGAAGAGAAATCCTTATCTGAAAGCCCCTTCCCTCGAACTACCGTCATTATAATCAGGATTCTGTAATATTATTTGTGAATAATTAATTATCGATTCATATGATAAAGAAATATTTATTTTATGTGATATAAATGATGGATTTATTTATGTGGTTATAAATGAAGAAATTATTGTCGAGGTGTTTTATCAAGATTTTACCGATCGAGGTATTAAAATTAAATCGTGGGTTTCAGATATATCATGGGGTTATAATTTTAATCCGACCGCTGATTGTGGTAATTTTTGGGTATGTTATGATACATAAGTTGAGATATGTCCACAAATTTTGAACCGTTAAAATGCACGAATGATTTGTTGTGAATTTTAAGAGGCGCTTGATTCAAAATTAGGTTTATAATTGATTTTGTGGAAAATTCTAGAATCGAGTGGGCCCCACTTGTGGTCAGGTGAAGAAATGTGTCAATTTTATTTCAAATGTGTGGTGGCAATAGTAAGGTGTAAAGCCATCGTGTAAAGAAAAGTCAAGTCCGCTTCTACAAGCTAACATTTTCCTATAAATGTAGGGCTGTTAGAATTGAAAATCACACCGTAAACAAAGTTTTCTTCTCTCTATATTATCGAAGCGATTTTTTGAGTATTTAGATACTTTGAGAGTCATTGCTTAAGATAAGTTTCATTCAAAGATCACTCCGACCTTTCCTTCCAAGCAATCGATTCTTCGAGGTGTAATGGATGTTATTTTCTTTCGTATGATATTATTTCTTCAATATCATTACGTCAAATATCGGTCGAACTTTTTATCAAATTTGAACTTTTTCACGCTCTGGGTTACTATTCATGAAGTTACTATTCACGAAGTTACTATTCATGAAGTTACTATTCACTTCAAGTTACTATTCACGAGTACTATTCACGAAGCGTGAAAATGTTTTTTTTGTGGAATTTCTATCTTTCGGTGTCGGAGTTACTATTCACGATACGCAAGACTATTCACGATACTTGCGACTATTCACGATACTTGCACTATTCATCTAAAAAATAAAATTTCTTCTTTCATCTAAAATATCTATTCCTGATACTAGCTTCGATCAGATCCATGTTTCGATCATTCTCAATTTTACACCACCGCGATTATTTTGGGTATTGTTGGATACGGATAAAACAAAGTACTTAATCCTTAATCCTTAATCCTCACATTTTGCTTCACCGATTCGCTTTTTTAAAATATTTTCATCATCCTCGCCTTAAACGATGATATTATTGAATATCTTCGCCTGTAGTAGCAGCATGAATGATTTCAAGAATATCTTTCGGCCCAGAAGGCAAAAGATTTAATGTGTGTTTAAATGAATACGACTAATCGATGAATATCTTCGGCCCAGAGCGTAAAAGATGAACAAAGTTGAGATGAATACGACCGATCGATGAATATCTTCGCCTCAGAGTGCAAAGACGAATGTTTGATTTTGAGATGAATATCATCATGTTACAGGGATAAAATTTTGATGATGGACTCGTTAAATCATAGATTATAGTAGATTTCATTCTCTACGAACTCTTCTACGAATTATTATTTCACCGCTAATATTGATCCGAAACTTGGTTGCCTCATCAGATTCTATCGATTTTTCCTCGTCAAGACTAACGATAATTTGTCAGATATTATCTTAGTCATAATATTCTTTATCGAGCTAATGAGCTCACCCTTTCCTTTTTGTTCCATTCTTCTCGTGGAGGCGGTAATATACGGTAGACGAAGCTCAAATGGAACGGAAGGTTTTGTAAAGGATTGCTTAGTAGTTCCTCACCATTTTTGTAAAATAATGTATCAATAAATGTGATGAGGATTTATGTGGAGTATAAATATTGTCTGTAAGATAATATTTGTATTTAAACTCACAGCTTTACCGCTGTAATAATAAAGTCAGAGTTGCTTCGCATCATGTATTCATGCACTCGTGAACGGGTGTGGTGTATACCCATTTTGGGGCTGCCACACTGTATCGTAGCTAGGGATATGATCTCCATGCGAGATCTAGAATAGAACCAGAGGGAGAGACGAGTAAATCCTTCACTAAAGGTGTCCTACCTAAGCTTATTTGTTAGTCTTGTCAAGATATAAGGATATTACGTGATATATCAATTTTAATTAACCCTTGTTTTACGGCATGATTTCGAGAAATGTCGAATCGAGAATATTAAAGTGGAGTAAATGAGACCGTGGAGATGCCTCAGATTTCTACCAACGAGAGAACGTGCAACAGTCGGGCAATGTTCCTCCCGTGAACAACACCACCGAAAGCAGTATGATGAACGAGGATGTTTAGGCTTTTCAGCTCATGCAAAATCGCATTTGTGGAGACTCGTGTTCAAAATATGTGAGGAAATGATAAGAATTCACTTGTTGTCACAAACAAGGGCCCAAAGAGTCGGGACCACTGTAATTTAAGGAAAGCGATCCGATCACCAAGCAAATACGGGTCAAACAAATTACCAAGATATTCGATGTCTCGGGATGCACGGAGGAACAGAAGGTTCCATTCGCCACCTTTACGTTCCGCGGGCGGCAGATCATCGGTGGAGTCTCTGTAGCTGCACTCCATCCAAATGCACTCAAAGATGTCTTCGGGAGACGCTTTCAGAGATTATTTAATGACAAATACTTTCCCGAAAGTGTTCGGCTATACAAGGGTAGAAGTGGAGTTCACTCGACAGACAGCAAAACAACATGACAATGAAGTGTCTCAAGACGAGGCAAAGTTTCAGAGTTATCCAGTGTTCAGACCTCATTCGTGGAGAATGAGAACGATGACGCGGATGTTTCTTAGAGGTTTGAAACCCTAAGATACGCCAAGATCTCATTTCTCATAAACTTTCTTTATTCAGATGTCAGAAATAGTATCAATTATTAGAAATAGATAACGAAAGTACGGCCAACCGAGGGACCATAACCGTGATCGCACTGTAGACGGGCAACAATGTAATAATGATAACTCATGGAAAAAGAAACAGATTTTACAGAAATGGTAACCACTCGTGGTAATCACGGTCATGAAAATGTAAAGTTGAGTCAGAGGAGATTTTAAAAAGAGGAGATTTAATAACGACTATGCTGAAGACGACAAAGGCTTAGAAGTAATCGGTTCTAAGGGGAGGAGATCGACCACCCATTATATGCTACAAATGCGAAAAGAGGGACATATCACCAAACCGCCCATACAATAGCCAAGGTATGCTATAGTCAGGAAAGGAAGGATATATCGCTTTAGATCAGACGCAGAATAAACCTAGTTCAACGGGGATTTGACTCAAAAGATCGTCCCCTAAAAGTCAAAGTCAACGATTCCTGGAAGAAATAGTTTGTTGTGATCGGTCATAATGCGTAGAACCCAAACGAGGTTATCACGGTAAGCTATTTATAAATTCTCAAGTTTATACCTTACTGATACTGGTGTATACCATTCATTTATCTCTCCGTCGCATGCGCTCAACGCTTAAACTCGACTCCAGAGAAATTAGATTTCGATCTATCTCGTGGAAACTCCGCTAGAGAAACTTTCATCACATCCATCGCTTATAAATCTTGTTTCGATTCAAGTTCGGCACTATCACCTTACCGTCGCTGACCTTATCTCTTTAAAGATACTTCGCTTTGACGTGATTTTGGGATCGATCAAGTTAACTACTCATCATGCCAAAATTGATTGTTTCGTAAGCTGTTAGTTTTCATATTCCTAACCAACCTGTGCATTTAATTCAAGCAACTAAACCATTAAAATCAATCACCGCTATATCTAATCATAAAGCTATTCGCTTATCAAAACTGATGTCAAGCTTTCTTAGCCCATGTTATGGATTCAATAAAGACACGCCAAATTTGAATAATATTCCTGTCATATTATCGATTTTCCCGACGATTTTCCAAGAACTTCCCTGCCTACCCCCCGTAACGTGAAGTCAATTTTTATTGATCTCGAACCTGCACAAAGCCCATTTCTAAACCCCATATCGAACGGCTCTCCTATCAACTTCAGAGTTAAAGGTCCAACTACAGAATTGTTGGACATCGGCTTCATTTATCTGGCCCCAAGACGCCTCCCTCGGGGTGCTCCTGCTTTATTTGTAAAAAGAAAGACGGAGTATGCGATTTTGTATCGACTATCTGAATCGAACCATGTCACCATCAAGAATAGTATCCTCACCTCGTATTGATGACTTGTTCGACCAACAGTAAGGGCACAATTCTTTCAAAATCGATCTTCGCTCGGATATCATCAAATTAAATTAGAATCGAGGATATTCCAAAGATTGCCTTCTTCCCCTGTAATCCTGTGGACGGGCATTACGAATTCTTAACATGTCTTCTGACTAACTAATGCTCCTCGCGGCTTTCATGGATACGATGAACCGAGTATTCAAGGAATATTCGATCACCGTTGTTGTTTTTATCGATGACATCCTTATATATTCCAAAAGTCGGAAGATCATGAGCACCATTTGAAGTCGGTATCTAAAGGCTTCGTGGAAAACCAACTATATGCCAAATTGAAGAAATGCGAAGTTCGCTCGAGGAAGTAGCATTTCGGCATGTGTCAAAACAATGAGTATCCGCTCGATCCTGGCCAAGATCAAGCAATACAAAGTTGGGAGCAAATCAAGCTCGGTGATCAAGACGATCTTTTGGGCTTAACTGGTTATTATCTGAGATTCGTGGAAGGGTTTTCTAATCGCTACTCCATTAACTCAAATAACTCGAAAGGATACGTAAATTCGCTTTGTATGTTAGCTAAGAATGCGAGAAAAGTTTCAAGAGCTTAAGAGAGACTTATTTCTAAGACTGTTCTAACAATACCATCCTCGGTCTTGATGGATTTGTTATCTACAAATGATGCTTCGTGCAAAGGGTTAGATGTGTTCTCATGCTTACGGGGAAAGTCATAGCCTACCTCCATGACAACTTAAAGAGTAATGAGAGGAATTATCCTACCATGATCTAGAGTCAAAAAGTAATAAGCTTTCGCTTAAAGATACGGAGGCACTATCTATATGGGGAAAGTGGAGATATATCTCATCATAAAAGCCTTAAATATTTCTTCACTCAAAAGAACTCAACACGCTAAATGACGCTGCTCGAACTATCGAAAGACTACTACCACACCATTCAATACCATCCTGGTAAAGTTTAACGCCAGTAAATGGATTTATCGATCGAGTAGAAGATCATACGCTGGAACGAAAACGATGATGTCAAGATATATGACAGAGCCAACTTTAATAGAAAAGTTAAGGTCGCTTCGCCACCCAATCTTGAAATGATGCGTATGAAGAAAAAGCACAAAGGAGCTATTCCAAGCGAGAATCGACGAAGAAGGAATACTTTAGTCCACTCTAGACTTCAGGTTCCTAACGACTGATTTAAAGTACAAGATTATGATGGAAGCACATAATACACCATTTGTAATCCATCCTCGAAGTACTAAAATGTATCGTGATCTCTCGGTTACATTTCGTGGGAATAATACGAAGAGAGAGATTGCAAAGTTTATCTCATGTGTTTAACTTGCTAACGTAAAGGCGAGCATCTAGTACCTAAGGGTCCGCTGGTAACCACTGAGATCTTGAATGGAAGTGGGAACACATTACCACGGATTTCACATTTTGGTCTTCCTACTAAGCTTTCTCAAGGCATCAATGCTATTCGGTTATCATGGATAGATTAACCAAGTTCCGCTTTCATTTCTCGCCGACACGGAGACTTATTCTCTTGAACGCCTCACAGTACGTACGTAAATGAGATCGTGAGGTCAGTATGGCACGCCCGTATCCATAGTTTCTGATCGCGACCCAAGATTCACTTCAAGATTTTGGGTTAGCTTGCAAAAAGCTATGGGCACAGATTGGCATTTAGTTCGCATACCATCCCCAAACCACCGGACAATCGTAGAGGACTATTCAAACTCTCAAGATTTATTAAGACTCAGTCCTGACTTCAAGGGCAATGATAAGTATTTACCATCGTGGAATTCCTCCTACAACAACAGCTTATCGTGTAAGTATAGGTGTGCTCCATTCAAGCATTATACGGATCGAAAATGTCGCTTCCAATATGTTGGATGAGGTGGGTGAAGCAACATTGTTGGGACCTTGAAGTTAAGACGTATGACTCACCGGAAAAGATCCAAATAATTCGGATAACGATATTAAAACTACCAAGATCGACAAAAGAGTTAGATGCGATCTTCATCGAAAGGACGGGAATTTAAATGTAGGGATCATGTATTGTCATGAGTCGCTTCCATGAAAGGGAGTTACAAGATTTGGGGAAGAGAGGAAAGCTCAATCCACCATTTATCGTCCATTTCAAATTTCGACCGAGTAGAAATGTAATTTCATGTGACTCACGTAAGCTCCGGTATGTCTCGTAGTTCATAATGTGTTTCATATATACGTACTTCAGAATACGTGAAAGACCCGAACCACGTTATCGAAAGTTAGAACCTACGAGATAGTCAAGACTTAACGTATGGTGGAGGTACCTATCAAGATCTTCGATAGAAGGAAGATGTCCCACGCCATAAAAGGTCATACCACAAGTTAAAGTTTTCAGGAGGAATCATGCTATGTAGGAAATGACCCGGGAATTGAAAACTAAAACGAAAGCTGTAGGTATCCTCACCTTTCAAACACCAGGTATCGCACGCCAATTTCGAGGATCTAAATTTCATAAGCGAGGGAGGTCAGAAGACTCTCAAATTTTTTTAAATAAAAAGGAATTTCCTTTATTTATTATTTTGAAATAAGAAGGGTTGATTTGATTAATGTGGATAAGCTATGGTTAAATACGTAAATATTTCAAAATAAGCAAGTTGGTTATAAAATATACATTTTGCCTTGAATATTCGTTGGCTCGTCGGAATATTCGTGATCAGCTTGGGAATATTCGTACGACTACAAAATGCATGTAAAATTCCCCATAACCGGAAAGTTTATCGGATGAAGAAAACGACAAATATAAGTCGTTAAAAATAACTAACAGTAAGTTATTACCGTTAAGACTCATTGAATACCCGGTATGGTTAAAATACAAGAATACGCCATGGTCAGCACAAGAGAAGATTACCTGATTGCATAAGATTGTTGAATTATCGATCCTTACGTAAGAAGGCACTACTCAATAATTTTCACAGAAGCTTATCGCTCAATATTTTATTTTATCGATTCAATAATCACGGCTGATATTTTATATTATCATTGTTCAATAATTGTCACCCGCATTACTTATCTCCATTATCGCATCAATAATTCATATTATTTGAATAATATTATTAGATAAAGATTATCGGCAATGTCTAGAAAGTTCTCACAAGGAGAGAGTTCGTCACCTAATTGCGCACCAAGAAGTGAGAAATCCTTATCTAAAGCCCTCTTCCTTAGAACTACTGCCATTAATAATCGGATTCTCGTAATATTATTTGTGAATAATTAATTATCGATTCATATGATAAAGAAATATTTATTTTATGTGGATATAAATGATGGATTTATTTATGTGGTTATAAATGAAGAAATTATCATTGAGGTGTTTTATCAAGATTTTACCAGATCGGAGGTATTAAAATTAAATCGTGGGTTTTCAGATATATCATGGGTTATAATTTTAATCCGACCGTGGATTGTGGTAATTTCGGGTATGTTATGCATACATAAGTCGAGTATATGTCCACAAATTTTGAAACGTTAAAATGCACGAATGATTTGTTGTGAATTTTAAGAGGGCTTGATTCAAAAATTAGGTTTATAATTGATTTCGTGGAAAATTTAGAATTGAGGGGCCCCACTTGTGGTTGGTGAAGAAATGTGCTGAATTTTATTTCAAATGTGGTGGGTGGCAATAAGAAGGTAAAGCCATCGTAAATAGTCAAGTCCTGCTTTACGGCAAGCTAACATTTTCCTATAAATGTAGGGCTAAGTTAGAATTGAAAATCACACCGTAAACAAAGTTTTCTTTCTCTCTATATTATCGAGCGATTTTTGTGAGTATTTAGATACTTTCTGAGAGTCATTGCTTAGTACAAGTTTCATTCAAAGATCACTTCCGGATCTTCCTTCCGGCAATCGATTCTTTGAGGTAAGTGGATGTTATTTTCTTTTCGATGATATTATTTCTTCAATATCATTACGCCAAATATCGGGTTGAACTTTTTATCAAATTTGAACTTTTTCATGCTCCTGGGTTACTATTCATTAGAGTTACTATTCACGAGTTACTATTCACAAGAAAGTTACTATTCACGCGTTACTATTCACGTAGTACTATTAATGAAGCGGAAAAATGTTTTTTTGTGGAATTTCTATCTTTGCGTGTTTGAGTTACTATTCACGATATCAAGACTATTCACGATACTATGACTATTCACGATACGCACTAATTACTATTCATCTAAAAATAAAATTTCTTCTTTTCGTCTAAAAATATCTATTCGATACTACTTTCGATCAGATCCATGTTTTGATCATTCTCGAATTTTACACCACCGCGATTATTTTCGGGTATTGCTGACATGGATAAAAACAAAGTACGTAATCCTTAACTTAATCCTCGTCATTTTGTTTCACCGGATTCGCTTTTTTAAAAATATTTTTCATCATCCTCGCCTTAAATGATGATATTATTGAATATCTTCGCCTTCGTAGTAAAAATTGAATGATTTCAAGAATATCTTCGGGCCTTCGTAGTAGATGAACAGTGTTTAAATGAACAATGACTAACTCGATGAATATCTTTAAATCAGTAGCAGTAAAGATGAACAAAAGTCGAGATGAATACGACTGATCGAGGAATATCTTCGCTCAGAAAGCAGCATGAATGTTTGATTCTGAGATGAATATCATTGATGTTATCGACGGATGGATAAAATTTTCGATGATAACGTTAAATCATAGATTATAAGAGATTTCATTCTCTACATAACTCTTCTATGAATTATTATTTCATCCATGTAATATTGATCTCAAACTTGTCATGTCTATTGTATTCTATCGATTTTTCCTCGTCAAGACTAACGATAATTTGTCATAATATCTTAGTCATAATATTCTTTATCGAGCTAGTCGAGCTCACCCTTTCCTTTTGTTCCATTCTTCTCGTGAGGCTAGAATATAATGACAGTACGCAGCTCTGGGTATGAATGAAGGTTTTAGAAAGGATTGTTTAGTAGTCCCTCACCATTTTGTAAAAATAATGTATCAATAAATGTGATGAGGATTTAATGTTGAGTATAAATATAGTGCTCTGCATCTAGATAATATTCAGATTACAAACTTATATTTATAAAGCCACCTTTTACGCTGGTTATAAGAATATTTCCATTATCGCCAAATGTTTACTAAATATGCTCATGAATCGACTATTCGTATTGATCTATTAACATGAAATCGCTTCTTACGATTTCGTCAATTTTCTGTTAGACATTCAAAACTTTCACAAAAGTGTTGAAATAAAAAGGCGGTTGAGCTTTTAATCGTAGTTACTCTATTATGGCACCTGCAATTACGCAAGTCAAGTCTTCGCAAAGCACTAATCAATGGTTAAGATATCATTTCAAAATTATCATTACCTTTCACCTATTCGCTCATCGTCTTGTATGTTAACAAGTGCCTTGTCAATTTAAATGGCAATACCTGTAAATCACGCATCAATATTTTCACCTACATCGCCATCAGAACCGAAACATTGTCTGTGTTAGAATCGCCGTCACAATATGAACTCAAGTTTTATTATAATATCACTGATTTATTATGAAAATGTTTCAGTTTGAGCAATTGATCGAATTTTGTACAATGGAAATTTCTGCTCTGAAAACTTATTTGGCAAAATCGCAACTTTCTCAAGTGCCCGCTACTAAATTTTTTCACTATCTGCCACTACTTCTGCCATACAACGATCTTCTTAGCCATCATTTCTTCCTCAAATCATATGCTCTCCTCAATACTCTTTTATCAAAATGTCAATCTTTTTGGGAATTTAAACCATTCATGCGGCTACTATCTACGAAATACGATACTCGAAAGACTATTCACGTGATAATAGACTATCTAATGAATATGGTACCTATTCCATTTAAAAATTTTATTCTTTTTGTCTAAAATTTATCTATTCGTGGATACTAACTCACGATTGTATCCATGCTTTCGATCATTCTTTCATTTTACAATCCACTATGATTATTTTCTGAGGTATTATACCACGATTTTGGACGCCGGATAACCACAGTACTCTTCTTAATCAATCTCGTCATTTTGTTTCAATCGATTCGCTTTTTAAAAACATATTTTCATCATCCTCACCTTAAACGATGATATTATTGGAATATCTTTGCCTCAGTAGCAAAGATTTAATGATTTCTAAGAATATCTTGGCTCAAAGTGCAAAGATGAATGATTTTCAAGAATATCTTCGCCCGTAGCAAAAAGATGAATGTTTAAAACGAATACCATTAATCGATTTAATATTCAGCTCAGAAGGCCAAAGATGAATATTTGATTCTGTGATGATATTGATTGATGTTAGGTGGATAAAAGATAGATTTATGAACTTTAAATTCATACATGTAAGATAGTAGTTTGCATTCTCTACTTAACTCTTCTAATGAATTATTATTTCAATGCGAATATTGATTTAAAATTTGTTTGCCTATCAGATTCTATTAGATTTTCCTCGCACAAGACTAACGATAATTGGTCAGATATTATCTTAGTCATAATATTCTTTAATCGAAACTAGTTGAGCTAACCCTTTTCCTTTTGTTCCATTTTTCTCGTGGAGGCTAGAATATAGCTTAGTACGAGCTCTGGGGTAATGGAATGAAGGTTTTAGAAAGGATTGCTTAGAGTCCTCACCATTTTGTAAAATAATGTATCAATAAATGTGATGAGAATTTATTCGAGTATAGATATTGCCTGGTAAGATAATATTTGTATTCAAACTCACAATTACCGTTGTAATAATAAAGTTGTAGTTGCTTCTCGCATCATGTATCGACAACCTGCATAGTGATGTATACCTATTTTGGGGCCACAACAACCATCCGAATCCAGATGGTATCAAGTTGTATGAACAGTCAAATAAGTCTCTCTTAAGCTCTTGGAAACTTTTCTCGCATTCTTCGCTTCCAAATCTAATTTTCAGATCCTTCCGAAGTTACCGGAAGAATGGAGTAAGGATTCGAGAAAACCCTTTCCACGAATCTCCGATAATAACTACCAGCCCTCAAAAGCTACGTGATTACCAATCGTACTTTTATTGTTCTAACTTCAGATTGCTTCAATCTTCACGGATCAACAGATACTCCATGTTTCGACACCACGCTCCAAGGAATGCTACTTCCTCCACTGTAACTCAGATTTCTTCAATTTGGCATATAGTTGGTTTTCACGAAGCTCGAGTACCAGCCTTCAAACGGTGCTCACGATCTTCACGCTTTTGAATATAATGAGGATGTCATCAATAAAGACAAAACGAATCGATCCAAATATTCTCGAATACTTTGCCATCATATCCATGAAAGTCATAGAGCATTAGTTAGTCCCGGAAAGACACGACTAAGAATTCATAATGCCCATAATTGAGTTCAAGGCGCCTGAATATCCTCGCCTAATCTTCACCGATGATATCCAAATCTAAGATCGATTTTTGAAAGAATCTGCGTGCCTCAGAATCGGGTCAAATGTCATCAATACGAGGTGGTAGGATACCTATTCTCGATGGTGACATGGTTCAATTCCGATAGTCAATACAAAAGTCGATACTCCCGCTCTTTCTTCTTTTTATAAATAAAACAGAGCACCTCAAACGAGATGTACTAGATTTAAGGAAACCGATGTCCAACAATTCCTCAGAAGCTGGACCTTTAACTCCCAAGTTCAATAGGAGTCATTCGATACGGGGTTTTAGAAATGGGCTTCAGACCGGGTTCAAGATCAATAAAGAATTCAACTTCACGCTCAAAGGTAATTCTAAGTTCTTCTAGAAATACGAAAGTCAATAACAACAGGAATATTATTCAAATTCGACGGTCTTTATTCAAATCCATAATATGGGCTAAGAAAGTCTCGACATCCGCTTTTTAATAAACTAATAGCTTTATGATTAGATATGACAAAGGATCGATTTTAATTTGTTTAGCTTGCTTGAATTGCATAATGTCAAGTTAGAAATATGAAAAACTAACAACCTTTACGTAAAACAATCAATTTCGCACGATGAGTAGTTAACCAATCAACTCCAAAATCACATCAAAAGCAAGTATCTTTAAAGAGATAAGGTCAATGGTAAGGTAATGGTGCCAATCAATCAAAAAAAAAAAAAACAAGATTTATAAACAAAGGATGCGATGAAAGTTTCTCCTAACTGAGTTTCCACAGAGTAGGGTCAAAGTCTAATTCTCCTGAGTCAAGTTTAAACGCTGAGTATACGTGCAGAGAGATAAACGAATGGGTAGCACCCCAGATCAAGTAAGGTATAAACTTCGAAGAATTTATAAATAGCTACCCGTGATCACCTCGTCAGTTCCTCAGATTAATGACCAACCACAACAAACGCCTTCCCGGAATCAGTTGACTTTCGACTTTCTCTCGACAATACTTTTCGAGTCACCGTCCCCAATCGAACTAGGTTTCGCTTAACATCGCATAACTTCGAGCGTATATGTCCTTCCTTCCATAATTATAGCAGATACCTTGAATCTGTCAGGCAGCTTGGATCGATATGTCCCTCTTTTTCGTGATTTGTAGAGAGCATGATCGATGGTCGCTTCTCCTCCTTTAGAACCATTTATACGGCATCCGCCATCTTCATACGGTCATTGCTTAAATCTCTTCTTTTAAAATCTCCTCCCACTCGCTTCTTCTATTTTCACGCCATGATTACCACCTCGTAGTGGTTACTATCGTCTGGCCCGCTTTTCTCCGCAGGTTATCATTATTCTGGGCTGATCGCTATCTCCGATACACGATCCTCGGCTTCGGGTCCTCAACACTGCACTCAAGTATCTCGCCTAATAATCGAGCCCCTGCTTTACAACATCCGGGAATAAAGAGAAAATTTATGAGAAAACAGATATCGACGACGCCGGGATTTAAACATCTAAGAAACATCCGCATGCCATAATGCTCCTCATTCTCCACCAAATGAGAGTGCAAACCTCGATAACTCGCAAACTTTGCCTCGCATCGAGACACCGCCACGTTGCTTTTGCTCCAACTGGATGAACTCCACTTCCTTCATACGGATTTAACACTTTCGTGAAAGTATTCATTATTAAATAGCTTCAAACGCCTCCCAAGACACGCCGAAAAGTACCGGATGGGTACGCTTCACGATTCTACTACCGTAGTAGTCCGCTTCGCCACTCTTAACATAAGGTGGTGAATGGAACCTCTGCTCTCCTCGCGCATCCAAAGACATCGAATATCTTGCAATTTGTTCGACCCATGTTTCCGCATGATCGGACCGGGTTTTCCTTAAATTCGTGGTCCCAACTTTCAACTCGCTCAATGTGGACAACCCGCGAATTGCCATTATCATTTCCTCCTCAGATTTCAACACGAAGTTTCTCGCCTCGATTTTCGTACGAATCGCAAAAACTTCTAAACATCTCCTCGCTCATCATCTCGCCTAACGGTGTTGCTCACAGTGGCTGAGGAACATTGCCACCGTAAGGCACGCTCTCCTCGCTTCAAGAGAGCAGCATCTCCACTGGGCCTCATTTCCATTGTTATATTCTCACGACATTCTCAACATCACATTATAAAACAAGCGGTTAATCAAGGAAATCAATATATCACATAATATCCCTATATATCGACTCAACTAACAAATAAGCTAGTAGACACACTGGTTGATTTACTCGCCTCTCCCTCCTAGTTTCTATTCCCCATCTCCGCCAGAGATCATATCCCTAAGCTCGATACTAACTCAAGATTTCCCCCAAAATAGGTATACATCACCTATTCCGAAGTTGTCAATACACGGCATGTAAACAACTACAACTTTATTATTACAACAATAAAATCATGTGGAGTTCGACTACAAATATTATCTCTCTAGACAATATCTATACTCAAATAAATCCTCATCACATTTATCGATACATTATTTTACAAAACGGTGAGGACTACTAAACAATCCTTTCTAAAACCTTCATTCCATAATTCTCGACTGTACTCGCTTATATTCTCGCCTCCCGAGAAAAAAAATGGAACAAAAAGGAAAAGGTGGTGAGCTCAACTATTTCAAGAAGAATATTACGACTAAGATAAATATACAACAAATTATCGTTAGTCTTCAACAGGAAAAAATATAATGTAATACAATAGACAACAAATTTTAAATCAATATTCGCAAATGAAATAATAATTCATTGTAAGAGCCAGAGTAGAACGCAAACTACTATCTTCTACGTATTTAATTTAAAAGATCATCGCTCATCTTTTATCCCCGTAATATCAATCAATATACATCCGAATTAAATTTTCATCTTCAGCACCACGCCCAAAGATATTCATCACCGGTCATGTTCATTTAAACACTGCTCATCTTCAGCATCTACGTTACCAAAGATATTCTTCGAAATCATTCATTCGCACTACAGCCAAAGATATTCTTAAGAAATCATTCTATCTTCGCATTACAGCCAAAGATATTCCATAATATCATCATTTAAGACCGAGGATGATGAAAATATTTTTTAAAGAAACAACCAAAGAAACAAAATGACAAGGATTATGATTAAGGATTCGACTTCGTTTTATCCATCGTCCAAAAATACCTCAAAAAATAATCATAGTGGTGTAAAATTCAAGAATGATCAAAACACGGATACAATCGTAGCTAGTATCCGTATTAGATGTTTTGGACTTAAAAGAAGAAATTTTATTTTTCTAAGGAATAAGACCGAGACACGTGAATAAGGTCAGACACGTTAATAAGCCGCACAGACACGTGAATAAGAATCTCACACCAAAAGATAGAAATTCTACAAAAAACATCTTCACGCTTCAGCTTAATAGTAGACTCGTGAATAAGAATCGTGAATAAGAATCATGAATAAGAACTCCTACATGAAAAGTTCCAAATTTGATAAAACTTCAGATCAATATTTCTGATAATGATATTGAAGAAATAATATCATTACGAAAAAAATAATATCCCTTACCTCGAAAGATCAAGATTTCTAATTTGAATACCGTATAAGGTCAAGGAACTCGCACTGGTTTAGCAACACTCAAAGTATACTCAAAATACTCACAAGAATACGCCGATAATATCGAGAGAAAACTTCATTCGTGATTTTCAATTCTAACCCAAGACCTCTATTTATAGAAAACGCTTGTAATTAAAAAGTTGGTAAAATTTAATAAAATAATATTTCTTAAAAATATTCAAGCTTCACCTTTAGAAATCTAATTTCATCATTTATAACACAATGTGAGCCACTCAATTACAACAAAAAACGCTTTTCTTACAAAAAATATTTAAACTCCCAAAAATCAATTATTTTGAGCTTCCTAACTTCAATAATTCATAATAAATAGCCTCTTTCATCGTAAAAAATTTGAATCTCGTGGTGTTTTTTATAGGAATTTCAATTTCTACAACTTTCAGTAAGAAAGTTTTTCCAAATTCCAAATAGAAATCGACCAAATCCATAAACGAAGCGATTTTAATAAAGTTATAATCAAATTTCACCAATAAATGGGGTCCACCGACATGTTTAATATGTTTTAAATATTTATTGCAACAAAAATACTCTTCCTCCTCGTGATACTCATATATCCCACATTCGCTAGAAAATATCACCGCTAATATATTATTAAAATAATATATTTAAACGAATTATTTTATCGTAAAAAGATAAAATATTAATTTTCAACAATTGTCATTTTAAAATTTTCTCCATCTATATCCATTATAAAATCAATATTTTCTCATCATATAAATCAATAATTAATTATTCACAAATAATATTACGTAATCACAATATCGACAAACTGTGCAGCTCCCGTGAGAGTTATGGGCTTCTAATAAGAATTTCTTCACTCCTACGCAATTAGGGTGACCAAACCTCTCCTTGCATGCAGTAACTCCTAGACATCACTAATAATGTTATCTAATAATATTATTCAGATAATATGAATTATCGCTTCGATAATGAAAATACCGTAAACGACAATTATCAAAACAACAAAGAATATAAAATATCAACGCAGTAGAATTATTAACTCAATAAAATACCGTAATAAGAATTATCAGAACTATTATCGAGTAGTAGGCTCTTCTTACGTAAGAATCAATAATTGGTGCAATACTGCAAAGCTACCGCTCAACAACGCCAGACAAGGTGTTTTAACCAACGGTATTCCAACAAAAGATAATCTGTGAATAACTCACGCCTGCTATTTAAAAACAACTTATATTTTGCTGCTTTTCATCCAATCGCTCAAGCATGGGGCTCCACACATGGTCATGCGCCTACAGCATTTAATATTCCCTACGACAAGACGTAATATTCCACTTCACCAAAACTAATATTCTCCGATTTATAATGAATATTTTATAACCACTCGCTTATTTTCTTTTTGGAATATTTCACAGATTTAACCCTTAACTATCCACATTAATCAAATCAACCCTTACTATTTCAAAATAATAAATAAAGGAAATTCTTTTATTTAAAAATTTTGGTCTTACATTAATCTGTAGAATAACTAATGCTGTTATTTTTTAAACAACTTATATCATTGCTTTTCTTCATCCAATCGCTACATGGGGCTCCATTATTGGTCACTAGTTGCATTTAATATTCTCCGATTAAAGTATTTAATATTCCATTTACCAAACTTAATATTCCTCGATAAACAATGAATATTTTATAACCACTTGCTTATTTTCAAATATTTATGATTTTACCCCTAACCATCCATACATTAATTAAATCAACCCTAATATTTCAAAATAATAAATGAGAAAAATTAAATTTCATTAATAATAAGTTGGGTCTTCATAACCTCCTCCTTATGAAATTTCGTCCCGAAATTGACGTATCGCCCTGGTGTTTTAAAAGCGTGAGGATACCGCTTTCATTTCGCCATAATTCCTGTGTCATTTCCTATAAAGATGATTCCTCCACAAAACTTCTTTAACTTGTGGTATGACCTTTATGCTGTAGACATGCTTCCCTTCCTATCTAAGATCTTGACAAAATTTCCTCATACGTTAAGTCTTCTGCCATTTCGTCCGGCTTCTAACTCAATAACGTGTTCGGGTCTTTCACATATTTATTTAAGCATGTATATGTGAAGTACATTGCGAACACGTAGACATTCTTCGGAGGTAACGCGAAGTCTATAGGCTACATTTCCTACTTGGCCAAGAATTTGAAATGGACCAATAAATCGTGGATCGAGCTTTCCTCTCCTAAATTCAGAATTCCCCTTCCACGGAACAACTCAAGAATAATATACGATCCCCACAGAAAATTCCATCGCCCTTTCTCGATGAAGATCCACAACTCTTTGTCGATCTTGTGCCGCTTGTATTAATGTTTTGTCGAATCATTTGGATCTTTTCCGTAGGTCATACGTGACTCAACTCCTGGTCCTAACAATGTTGCTTCACCCACCTCGCCCCAAGCATATCGTTGTAGGAGAATTCCACCAATGGTAAATACTTATCCCAATCGCCTCAAGTCTCAGGGACACAGAAGTCTTAATAAATCTTCAAGAGTTTTAATATTCTTCGATCGTTCGTCTGCTTCGAGGATGGTACGGCCGAATCGAATCAGAACCGTGCCCATAGCTTTTTGCAAGCTAACCCAAAATCTTCACATGCGAATCTTCGTCACGATCCAAACTACGATATGGTGTATGCCATGCAACTCACAACCTCATCTACTGCACATACGCAAGAAGACGCTCAAGTGAATAAGTCCCTGACTAAGCAAGAAACGAAAGGTATCAAGTTAATCTATCAACAATAACACAAATAGTATCGACGTTCTCGAGAAACCGTGAGGAAGACCTCAGAACGCAATCCACGGTAATGTGTTCCCACTTCCATTTCGAATTCAAGTGTGGCTGCAACGGACCCTTAGGTACTGGGTATCCTCCGCTTTACACGCTGGACAAGTTAAATGACATTGAGATAAACTTCGTAACTTTCTCTTCATATTGTTCCACCAAAATGGATGTCAAGATCACGATACATTTTAAGATTTCCAGGACGGATTGCAAATGGTGTATTGCAGGCCTCCATCATAATCTTTGTACTTTCCAAATCGAAGTCATAGGAAACACAAAGTTCAGAGTGGACTGAAGCATTCCTTCCTTCATCAATTCTCACTCCTAGTAGCTCCTTCAGTATTTTCTTCTTAATACGATCATCTGCCCATTCGGGCTCGAGCAACTTAATCTTTCTATTAAAGTCGCTCTGGCGCAGAGTATTTCTACATCATCGCACCTGCCCTCAGATATGATCTTCTACATCAATGCGCGCCACCACCACGCTCGCCTTCCGTGATGGTATCAACAGGTGGTCGTAGGTCTTCAATAGTCTCGAAGCCAACGTCAGCCATTGCGATTTTGAGTCTTCTTTTTAAGGAAGAAATATTTAAGGTTTTGTATGGTCCAATATATCTCCACTTTCTCCCCATATAGATAGTACCCATATCTTTGGGTCAGGAACGACCTGGCCGCTAACTCTAGACTGCCGTAAGGATAATTCCTCCTCATACTCTTTAAGTTGCCATAGGCATAGGCTACGACTTTTCCCACGCTGCGATGAGAACACATCCTAACCTTTGCCTCAAGCATCGTCAGAGATAACAAATCCATCCCGAACTAGATGGTATTGTTAGAACAGCGCCTAAATAAGTCTCCTCTTAAGCTCTGGAACCTTTTTCTCGCATTCTTCGGCCCAAACTAATTCTTGTATCCTTCCGGAAGTTTCTAGAGTTAATGAGTAATGATTCGAGAAAACCCTTCCACTAATCTCCTGAGCAGTCAACTGCCCCAATGCTTCAAAAAGCTACGACTTCCGGCCACCGACTTCGTTGCCCATTCAACTTTGTATTGCTCAATCTTCACGGATCAATGGGATACTCCATGTTTCGCACACCACGCCTACAAGCGAATGCTACCTCGTCGTAACTCGTGATTCCTAATTTAATTACATATAGTTTGTTTCACGGTTTTCGAGTACCAGTAAACAAATGGTGCTCATGTATCTTCAATGACTTTTGGAATATATGATGCCATCAATAAAGACAAATAAATAAACTCGATCCAAATATTCCTCGAATACTTTCGCTCATCATATCCATGAAAGTTTAGAGCATTAATGTATCCTAAAGACACGCATTAAGAATTCATAATGCCCGCATCAGAAGACCCCGTAAATTTTAAATAAAAGGAATTTCCTATATTTATTATTTTGAAGTGTAAGGGTTTGATTTGGATTAATGCGGATAGGCTATGGTTAAATACGTAAATATTTCAAAATAAGCAAAGGTTATAAAAATATTCATTGTCAGTTTCAGAATATTCGCTCTGTCGTGAATATTCACTCGCTTGTGGAATATCAGTGATTTATTTACAGAGTACCATGTAAGGGCCCTATCAGAAGACCTTTAATTTTATGAAATAAAAGTATTCAATTTTCCTATTTACTATTTAGTAAATGGTTAAATTGATAAAAGTTAAAGTTAAGGTGATATAAGAATTTTTTTCAAAATAATGCAAGGGTTATAAAATATTCATTATCGGTTTGAGAATATTCGTTTGGGTCGCGGGAATATTCTTTCCGTCAGGAATATTCGTGACGACGGCGGTAAATATTCAGGGCCCCATAACAAAATAACCGGCTTGATGAAGAAAACGCAACAAAATTAAGTTTTTATAAATAATCTACGTAATTATTATCAAGTAACACCGCTGAATACCCAATTAAAGTAAAGTAATACGCTATTACAAGCGAGAGTACACGGTATTGCGATATATTTTTTCAATTATTGATTCTTACGTGAGAAGGCACTACTATCAATTGTTACAAGAATCATCGCTCAATATTTTATTTTATTGATTCAATAATTGCTGTCGTTGATATTTTATATTATTGTTGTTCAATAATTATCACCTTTACATTTCCCATTATCGCATCAATAATTCATATTATTTGAATAATATTATTAGATAGCATTATTGGCAATGTCTAGAAAGTTCATCAAAGGAGAGGTTTGGTCTACCTAATTGCGCCAAAGAAGTGAGAAATTCTTATTGAAAGCCCCTCTTTCCTGAACCTACCAGTTGTCATTATTGTGATTCTGTAATATTATTTGTGAATAATTAGTTATTAATTTATATGATAAGAAAATATTTATTTGATGTGGATATAAATGATGGATTTATTTATGTATTTATAAGTGAAGGAATTAATGATGAGGTGTTTTATCGATTTTGTTTAAATGAGAGAACAAAATATGGGATTTTCGTAAAAAATTAGTTTATTACTTGATTTTGTAAAATCCATAACTCTTTTATGTATAATGAGTTAAGAGATGAGCCATATATCAAAACAAAGCCCAGAAGTAAGCTAATCATGAAATTTGAATCACCCAAAAATTCTTCACGTAGATATTTCTGTGGTGAAATTTTGAATGAAACTGTCAGAAAAGGACTAATAGTCAAAAATCAAGTTGTTCTTGATTATATTTCGTGAGTTATAAATTTTGATCCCAATTTGGATCGCATTGTAATTTTGGATATATTATATTATATATAAGTTAGAGTATGTCCACAATTTTGAATAATTAAAATGAACGTATGATTTGTTATGAATTTTGGTAAGAAAAAGTCCGGTTTAAAATTAGGTTTTGGTGGAAAATTCTAGAATTGAAAAAAAGTTCCCACTCTTGGTTGTTAGGGAAGATGGCTGATTTTTGGTGGGTGGAATAGTAGCGAATAAAGCCATCGGATATGTAGTCAAGTCTTCTTCGTATCTTAACATTTTCTATAAATAAAGGCTAAGTTGAATTGAAAATCACACTTTAAACATAAGTTTTCTCTTTTCTCTCTCTAGATTATTGAAAGGAAGTATTTTGTGAGTATTTAGATACTTGGTGAGTTGATATTCATCAAACATGAGTTTCCTTCATTATATCCGATATCCAATTGAAGGAAATCTTTTGTAAAGTTGTGGATAGTGATAGTGATGGTAAGGGATGTTATTTTCTTCAAATGATATTGATTTCTTCAATATCATTGAAGTCCCGAAATATTGGTCTGAACTTTTTATCAAATTTAGAACTTTTTTCATGCCAGGGTTACTATTCATGAGTTCTATTCACGAGTTCTTATTCATGAGTTACTTATTCACGAGTTACTTATTCACTTTCTGTACTATTAATGAAAGCGCATGAAAATGTTTTTTGTGGAATTTCTATCTTTGAGGTGTTGAGTTACTATTCACGTGATATCTGTGCACTATTCAAGATACTTGAAGACTATTCACGAATCAAGACCGCTTATTCAATTGTAAAAATGAAAATTTTTCTTTTCGCTAAAATATCAATTCGGATACTAGTTTGATCAGATCCATGTTTTGATCATTCTTCAATTTTACAATCACTATGACTATTTTGAGGTATTTTTGGATGTATAGATTGTGAGTTATGGATTTTATGAGAAAAGACTATTTTAAAAGTAACTATTTATAACTCCTTGAGGTTAACTCCAAAATTGATGAAATTTTATTGGAGTACATCTATATAATATCAAGGTACTCAGAATTTAAATTTTTGGATAAAAGTACAATTTATGATAAATGTTTAAATATTTGGTGGTTTTGGCCATATGAAAAATAGTAAATGAATTTTTAAATTTTTGAGAAAATATATGTTCAATATAGACTATATTATGCTAAATCCCAGAAAAGAAATATTTTTGAACTCGATTTGGTATTTTTTCATGAAAATGTTCTGAATTATGAGTAAATGAATTAAATATGTTATGTGGAAGTAAGAAAATTAGAAAATATGATTTTATGGTTTGAGAATCATACTGTTAGGTATACATCACCCGTCTTGGGTGCCACTTATACATAGTGCGAATTTAAATACAACTTATTAACATAAGCATGGTATGCAATCGACATAAGCGTGAGTTTAAATACAAATATTATCTACTAGATATTATACAAACTCAAACAAAAGTCCTCATTACAATTATTATCACACTTTATTTCACGAGAATAGTGAGGACTACTAATCTTATCTTGAGGACCATCACTCGTTTCCCAGGCTAAATCCCGGCTATATTCTCATTTCACGAGAAAAACGGTGAAAGAAAGGGTGAGCTCAACTAGCCCGATGAAATATTATGACTAAGATAATGCAAAATAAATTATCAATAGTCTTGACAATGTTAAAGCGATAAAATATAATAAACATCAGGTTTAAGCTGCGGTGAATATCTGATCCATTAAAAAGTCAGTAGAAAATAAAATCTACTATCTTTTATGATTTTAAAGGTTTTTCATCATCTTTATTATATTTGAGACTCGACTTTAATAAATAATCCACATCATCGAATCACCCACACTTTTCTGACGAGGATATTCTTTAGTATCGCGATCCACAATTATTCACACTTTCTGGGGCGAGAATAGTTGTGTATTCATTAATAATCAATGATCATGCCAACAAGCATCCATCGATGCACTTCTGACCCTTTGAGGATTTTTACCACATCATTTGTAACATTACGGTCGTGATTACAAGAATAATCCACAGTCGTAATCATACCAAGTCCATCCATACTCTCTACGAATACGAGATGACTTTAAAAAATATATAAACATGAGGATGATGACAATGATATAAAATTGATAAAACAAGTTCAAAATTATTTTATCCGAGGAATTATTAACGTCAAATTATCGACGTGATCTTTGTTTTGTAGAGTAAAATTCAAGAATGATCGGAAGAATATTTCCATGAAAAGATCTTTGGATGAAGCGCTGAAATATCGAGGATATTCTACTAATTTCATGGAGTATAGAAGTCAAGTTTTAACTTATTTGGGTATAATAAAGAATGGAATAACAAAAGAAATCACCGTAAATGCGGTGCTTGCATAGGCGAGTTATTCAACGAGAATAATAATAACGGAACGGTCGGTGAAATTCACGCAAGCGGGATGTTCAACGAATAATAAAGATGGAACCGGATCCGGTGTAAAACACACGAGATAGGATATTCAACGAGAATGATAAAAGCGCGAACCCGGTCGGTTGTAAAACACCTGAGCGAGGATGTTCAGCGAATAATAATAAAAGGCGGAACCGGTCGGTGTAAAACAATAATAAAAGGCGGAACCCGGTCGGATGTTCAATGAATAATAGAAGAATGTCACCAAGTATAGGGTAAGCCAGCGTATCGAGTTATTCAACGAATAATAATAAGCGATGGAATAACATAAAGATTTCACCAAGTATAGGGTATCTGGCGTATCTGAGAGTTATGTATAGGGTATACCACTTTTACGAGTTATTCAATAATAATAATGAATGGAATAACGAAGTTCTCTTGAATGAAGAAAGAATAACACCACTACTAGTAAAAAAGCTGAATATAGAAGTAGTGAAGTAGCGAGAATAATATTGGCTTCTTTACATAACTTCTCTCTATAAACTTCTCTCTATAATTTCTCTCTCTAGAGTTTGAATGAATTAAATAAAGAAAATAATGAAGGAATGAGCTTATTTATAGGAAAATGGAATGCGTAATAATTAATCCATGAGCGGTCCAGATTGATTTACTTTAATCGGCGGTCCATATTTAAAAGCAAAATCTTTTAAATAAAATATAATATATTCTATTTATATAAAAACATTTTACTATAAACACAAACACTATATATGAAAACAACATAAAACACTATCGAATAAAATAAAATATAATATATTTTATTTATAAAATAACTTTAATAAAGTATTACATTTTATATAAAAAGATGTTTACATTTTATTACGTTAATAATCTGAATAAAACAAAAGCGTCGTTATCATTATAATAATTCGTATTATTAATAAATGATAATGGAATCAAAAGTGGTGACTTCTCACATAAGCATCGATAATCAATCTGGTATAACTTCTTATGCGACCACACGTATTCTTTGTACTTTTACTAGAGAGTAGTTCAGCGATATATCAGCGGTAAAACTTCCATAGATTATTTGATAAAATATTTTTGTCTTTTTCTCGATCAAATGATAATTACATTGTGGGGTCCACCAATGATTGGTAGTTATGCGAATATTCCTGCTAAGCAAGAATATTCCCCAGGCCGATCGAATATAATATAACCACTTGCATACTTTGCAAAATTTATAAATATTACCCACATTTATAACATTATATCAAATTATTCCATAATATTCAAAATAATATTTATAGAAAATTCATCTTTATTTATAAAAGCGGGGTCTTACAACCTCCCTTCTTATGAAATTTAAGCCCTCGAAATTAGAATGCGTTACACAGGTATGTCGAAGAGGTAAGGATACCTTGATTTCATTTGATTCTAACTCCCAGTCATTTCCTCGACATCGTGGTTCCTCCACAAAACTTTGACTTGAGGTATAACCTTGGGCGTAGAATATGTTCCTTCTTATCAAAATTTGAGCAGGAACCTCTTCATACGTCAAATCTTCCGCTATTTAAATCGGTTCTAACTTCGATAATATGGTTGGGTCTTTCACATATTTACGTAACATGGATATGTGAAAAGCGTTATGAACACGAGACATATTTGGCGGTAAAAGCGAGTCTATAGGCCACATTCCTACTCGATCGAGGATTAAAAATGGGCCAGATGAATCGAGGATTAAGTTTCCTCTCTTTCCAAATCTTGTAACTCCTTTCCATGGAAGCGACTTTTAACAACACATGATCTCTATATCAAATTCCGTCCTTTCGATGAAGATCGGCATAACTCTTTTATCGATTTTGTGAGGTTTTTATCGTTGTCGGATCGTTTGAATCTTTTAAAAGTAGTCATACGTACCAACTCGGTCCCAACAGCGTTGCTTCACCCACCTCATCCACATCTCTTGAAGCGACACTTTCTTCCATCTGGCGCTTGAATGGAGCCATGCGATACTTGCGATAAGCTGTTGTTGTAGGAAAACTCCACGATGGTAAAAACTTGTCCCACTCCTTGAAATCAAGAACCACGAGTCTTAATAGATCTTGAGAGTTTGAATAGTCCTCTCCATTGTCCCGTCCGTGCGAGGATGATATCTTAGAAGCTAAATCGTGAAGTCTGTGCCCATAGCTTTTTGCAAACTAACCCAAAATCGTGAAGTGAATCTTGGGTCTCGATCGAAAACTATGGATCTGGGCATACCATGCGATCTTACAATCTCGTTTATGTACATCTGAGCGAGGCGTTCAAGTGTATAAGTTTCTCGTGTCGGTAAGAAATGAAGCGGACTTGGTCGATCTATCAACAATGACCCAAATCGCATCGATGCCTTGAAAACCTTAGGAAGGCCGTGTGAAATCCATGGTAATGTGCTCCACTTCCATTACGGAATTTCAAGTGGTTCTGATGGACCTTTTGGTACTTGATGCTCAAAACTTTAACTTCGTTGACAAGTTAGACACCTTGAGATAAGCAGTATTATCTCTCTCTTCGTATTGCTCCACCAAAATGTATGGCGAATATCATGATACATTTGGTACTCCCGAGATGGATTGCAAATGGTGTGTTGTGCGCCTCCATCGTGATATTATACTTTAAATCGGGTCGTTAGGAACCTGAAAGTGCAGAGTTGACTCGAAGTATTCCTTCTTCATCGATTCTTGCTTGGCGTAGCACCTCTTTGCACTTTCTTCCTCATCGCATCGGCTCGAGTGCATAGCTTGGCGACTTTAACTTTCGATTAAAATCGGTTCTACTTTCGTATATTACGCTATCATCACATGCGTCCACAGAGTCTTTAACTCTATCTCCATCCTTTGCAAGTCACACAAAATGGGCCTTTGTGTTGACAATAACGCACTTTTCGTGCTTGCATATGATCTTACTCGATCGCATCGGCTACCACGTTAAGCTTTTCGGGATGGTATTGGATGGTATGATCATAATCTTTCAACATTTCAAGCCCAGCGTCGTTGTCGCGTGTTGAGTTCCTTTTGAGTGAAGAAATATTTGAGGCTTTTATGATCAAGTAAAGATCTCCACTTTCTCCCCATCTGATAATGCCTCCAAATTTTAAGTGCTGAAGACAACATTTGCCGACTCGGATCATGAGTAGGATAATTCCTCTCATATTCTTTGAGTTGTCGTGAGGCATAAACTATAACTTTTCCATGTTGCATAAGAACACATCCCGACCCTTTGCTCGAAGCATCACTTGTAGATGACAAATCCCTCAAGCGGATGGTATTGTCGAGCAGTCTTTGAAATAAGTCTCTTCTTGAGTTCTTGAAAACTCTTCTCACATTCTTAGCTCAATAGAACTTTGTATCTTTTGAGTCGGTTTGAGTCGATGGAGTAGCGATTAGAAAATCCTTCCACGAATCTCAGATAATAACCCATTAAGCAAGAAAGCTACGTCTTGGTCCTTGATTTAGGTTGTTCCCGACTTTGAATAAGCTTCATCTTTCTTTGGGTCAGAGCGGATATTCCATGACTTGATACCACGTGCCCAAGGAATGCTACTTCTTGACGAACTCGCATTTCTTCACTTGGCATAAAGCTTATATTCACGAAGCTTTTGGAGTGTCGACCTCAAGTGTTGCTCATGATCTTCCACGGCTTTTGGAATAAATAAGGATGTCATCAATAAAGGCGACCACAAAGTGATCTAAATATTCCTTGAATACTCGGTTCATCATATCCATGAAAGGCGGCGGGAGCATTAGTCGATCGAAAGGACATGGTAGGAATTCATAATGCCGTCTGGGAGTTACGGCCGTCTTTGGAATGTCGGTGATTCTAATCTTGATTGGTGATATCAGGAGCGAAGATCGATCTTTGAAAAATTTGGCTCCTTGCAAGCTGGTCGAAGCGGGTCATCAATCGTGGCAATGGATACCTATTTTGATGGTGACATGATTGACTCCAGATAATCAATACAAAATCGCATACTCCCATCTTTCTTCTTCACGAATAGAGCGAGGAGCACCCCGAGGAGAAGTACTAGGGCGAATAAAGCGATGTCTAACAATTCCTGCGGTTGGGTCTTTAACTCCACGAAGTTCAATAGGAGCCATTCGATATGGGGCTTTGGAAATAGGTTTTGTATGCGGGTTCAAGTCGATACAAAAATTCATTTCACGCTCAGGGGTAGGCGGGAAGTTCTTGAGGGAATCGTCGGAAATTTATTAACATAGAAATATCGCTCAAAAGCGGCGTATTTTGTTTAAATCGTGACATGAGCTAAGAAAGCTTGACATCCATTTTTCAATAAGCGAATAGCTTTATGGCTTGAGATGGCCGTGATTGATTTTAATGGTTTGGTCGTTTGAATTAGCATAATAGGTTGATTAGGAATATGAAAGCTATGACACTTACGAAAACAATCAATTTTGCATGATAAGTAGTTAACCATCAATCCTAGAATCACGTCAAATGCAAGTATTTTTAATGAAATAAGATCGACGAGGTAATGTGAAGTGCAGATTTAGAACCAAACAAGACTTATAAGCGATGGATGTAATGAAGGTTTCTCCCAGCGGAGTTTCCACGAGATAAATCGAAAGTCTAATTTCTCGGTCAAATTTAATCGATGGCGCCAAGTAGGAGAAATAAAAGAATGGGTAGAACCGGTATCAAATAAAGTGTAGACTTCATTAGAGTTTATGATAAAACTTACGTGATGACCTCATTCGGGTTCCTTGCTCTCTGGAGAGTCACAACAAAGCGCTCTCCCTTACACTCTTTGGTTTGACTTTTACGGGGATGACCTTTGGTGCCTCCATCCTAGTTAAATTTGTCTTGATGGCAATAAAATCGAGCTAAGTGACCTTCTCTTCCTGAATTATAACATGCTTTGGGCCGGCGTGGCGCGATTCGAGATGATGTGTCCCTCTTCTCGCATTTGAAGCATATGATAGGTGGTCTTTCTCCTTCCTTAACAACGGGTCTTTGGTCTTGGCGTCTTTCCATCATTGTTGAATCTCCGTTTCTTGAAATGTCCATTCTTATTGTTTTGTACGATTACCAAAAAGTGGTTACCATATCGGCTTTGTTGATTCCCTCACGCTTGTTGTCAAAAGCTTGATGACTACTCTCTCCATTTGGTATTATAACTTTCTTAATTCTTTCTCTTTTAGTTACGTTGACTTCGTTATCGCGCTCCACTAATGAGCCCTATTTACAACATCTGAATACAAACACGGTTTATGAGAAATAAGATGTTGGCGTATCTCCGACTTGAAACCTCTTAAAAACATTAGCGCCATTCTCTTTCATTATCCACCGAGTGGGGCCTATGGCCGTGATAACTCATAAATTTTGCCTCGTATTGCGACACGGTCGTATTGTTTTGTTCGACTTGATAAACTCCACCTCCTTACATTATGGCGAATACTTTTTCGGGAAAGTATTTGTCGTTGAAACGACTCTGGAACTTCTCCCAAGATATCTTGATCTGACGGAGTTGAGTCGTTTCTGGAATTCCCACGATGTCTGCCTCTCCTCGCGCTTGACATAAAAGCGTGAAAGGAACCTTTTGCTCCTCGGAGCATCCCAGACATCAAATATCTTGGTAATCTGCTTTATCCATGCTTCCTTAGCGAAGTGGTTTTGGCTCTCCCTTAAACTCCGGTGGTCCCGGCTCCTTGAATTGTTTAGCGGTGACCGGCAGAGAGTTTTCCGTGTTTCCACCTACGTTTTGGGCGAGAATCGCTCTACTTTCTTTGTTGCATAAATTGCATAAAGCCTCTGAACATTTGATCATTCATCATTTGGTCGGTGTTGTTGTTTGCGTGAGGATTATCGCCTTCACGATGCACATTATCACGATTATTGATATGTGGTGAATCGGCGATCGCTTTTGTGCTCCATTCTTATTCTCAACATTCTCGGATGTCATTTTGAATCTTGCCACAAAACAAAAGATTAATTGACATTTAACAATTATCTTTATATTACGTGAGACCAATAAAAATAGCACAAAAACTTAGGTAGGTCATACTTAGCGAAGGTATTCCCGTCTCTCCCCTCTAGTACTTTTCTCACATCTTAGCGAGGATCGTATCCTTAGCTTTGATACCAAGTTGTGGCGCCCCAAAATTAGGTATACATCACCCATCTTGGGTAGTCGGATACGTGAGTGCAATTTAAATCTGAACTTATTAATATAAGCGTGCGTATACAATCGACATAAGCGTGAGTTTAAATACAAATATTGTCTCTACTAGATATTATACTGAACTTCGAAAAAAGTCCTCATTACAATTATTATCACACTATTTCACGAGAATAGTGAGGACTACTAATCTTATCTTGGGACCATCACTCGTTTCCCAGGCTAAATCCCGGCTATATTCTCATTTCACAGAAGAAACGGTGAAAGAAAAAAGGTGAGCTCAACTAGCCCGATGAAAAATATTATGACTAAGATAATGCGAAATAAATTATCAATAGTCTTGACAATGTATTAAGCGATAAAATATAATAAACATCAAGTTTAAGCTGCGGTGGAATATCTGATCCATTAAAAAGTCGAGTAGAAAATAAAATCTACTATCTTTTATGATTTAAAGGTTTTTCATCAACTTTATTATAAATTTGAGACTCGACTTTAATAAATAATCCACATCATCGAATCACCCACTTTTCTGACGAGGATATTCTTTAGTATCGCGATCCACAATTATTCTGCCTTTTCGGGCGAGAATAGTTGTGTATTCATTAATAGTCATGATCGTACCAACAAGCGTCCATCGATGCACTTTCTGACCACTTTGAGGATTTTTTTACCACATCATTTGTAACATTACGGTCGTGATTACAAGAATAATCCACAGTCGTAATCATACGAAGTCCATCCATGCTCTACGAACCCACAGATGACTTTAAAAAAATATAAACATGAGGATGATGACAATGATATAAGAATTGATAAAACAAGTTCAAAATTATTTTATCCGAGGAATTATTAACGTCAAATTATCGACATGATCTTTCTTTTGTAGAGTAAAATTCAAGAATGATCGGAAGAATATTTCCATGAAAAGATCTTTGGATGAAGCATGAATATCGAGGATATTCTACTAATTTCATGGAGTATAGAAGTCAAAGTTTTAACCATTTGGGTATAATAAAGAATGGAATAACAAAAGAAATCACCGTGCATGCGGTACTTATAGAGCGAGTTATTCAGCGAATAATAATAACGGAACGGGTCGGGTGAAATTCACCGCAAGCGGGATGTTCAACGAGAATAATAAAGATGGAACCCGGATCCGGTTGTAAAACACGCGAGATAGGATATTCAGCGAGAATGATAAAAAAGCGGAACCGGTCCGGTTAGTAAAACACCTGAGACGGGATGTTCCAGCGAATAATAAAAAAAGCGGAACCGAACCAGGTGTTGTAAACACTGAGCAGGATGTTCAGCGAATAATAATAAAAGGCGGAACCGGTATAGGTGTAAAAACAGCGTGATCGAGGATATTCAAGCAGAATAATAGATGGAATAACACCAGTTATAGGGTATAGAATTATCTGGCGTTATTCAGCCAGTTATAAGCATATATAACATAAGGTATAACACTTTATCTGGAGTTATTCAACGAATAATAATAGTGAATGGAATAACGAAGTTCTTCTTGAATAAGAAGAATAACACCCTCTTCAGAAAAAAATAACACCGAATATAAAGAAGAATATAGAAGTAGTGAAGTAGCGAGAATACTTTTTAACTTTAACTTTCTCTCTATAAACCTCTCTATAATTTCTCTCTCTAGAGTTTGAATGAATTAAGTAAGAAAATAATGAAGGAATGAGCTTATTTATAGGAAAATGGAATGCATAGTAATTAATCCAATCCAAAGCGGTCCAGATTGATTTACTTTAATCGGCGGTCCATATTTAAAAAAAAATCTTTTAAATAAAATATAATATATTCTATTTATATAAAAAACATTTTACTATATGCAAACAACTATGCAACCTTATAAAAAACCTTATCAAAACAACTATCGTAATAAAATATAATATATTTTATTTATAAAATAACTTTAATAAAGTATTACATTTTATATAAAAGATGTTTACATTTTATTACGTTAATAATCTGAATAAAACAAAAGCGTCGTTATCATTATAATAATTCATATATTATAATCGTGATAATGGAATCAATGAGTGACTTCTCACATAAGCATCGATAATCAATCTGGTAATCTTCTTATGCGACCACACGTATTCTTTGTACTTTTACTCTAGGTAGTTCAGCGATGTCAGCATAGTAAAACTTCATGCGTTATTTCGATAAAATATTTTTGTCTTTTTCTCGATCAAATGATAATTACATTGTGGGGTCCACCATGATTGAGCCGTTATGCGAATATTCCTGCTAATAGAATATTCCCAGACCAATCGAATATAATATAACCACTTGCATACTTTGCAAAATTTATAAATATTACCTGACTATAACATTATATCAAATTATTCCATAATATTCAAAATAATATTTATAGAAAATTCATCTTTATTTATAAAAGGCGTTATCTCCCTCTTCATATTGCTCCACCCAAAATGTATGACCGAATATCATGATACATTTGGTACTCCCGAGATGGATTAACGAATGGTGTGTTGTGCGCATCCGTCGTGATATTATACTTTAAATCGAGAAATTGCGTTAGGAACACCAGAAATGCAGGAGTTGACTCGGTATTCTACGCCTTCATCGATTCTTTAACTTGGCGTAGCACCCTCTTGCACTTTCTTTTCATCGCATCGACTTGATGCGGCGTAGCTTGGCGACTTTAACTTTGTCGATTAAAAGTCGGTTCTACTTTCGTATATTTGCTATCATCCATGCCGTCACAGGAGTCTTTGGCTTTCATCTCCATCGCTGCGGAAGTCGCGCAAAGTGGGCCTTTATTGTTGACAATAGCAGCACTTTCGTGCTAGCATCACGATCTTACACTTTCGATGCATGGTTGTGTCTTCATCCGACTGCTTGAGTATATTTCTAAGCCTACTTTTATAATCTTGGTGTTTTGTTTGAGTATAATACCCAATTAGAGGCGGTGGAGATAATGATATGTCGAAGACTTTCGCGAATTTGGGAAGAATCACGATAGTAATATTCTTGTTTTTCTTTGAAGTTACATTGGATTGACGAGGATGAATTAAATGGCCATATGATGCTCTACCCGTAACTAAGCGTGGCCTCATTATACGAAGGTTTCAACTGAAACTTCGAAAGATTCTAATTTCTACCATGAGTTTTGGACTATACCTTTATGTAAAGGTGTCATTGTAGCGTCTTTACAATTGGTATATATTTGTATCGAACTCCTGACATATGTGTTGTTGTATTTTGCGACAATTGTTATAATAAAGTTGTAGTTGTTTTTAAGTACCATATATTTGGCATTCCGAATGGGTTGGATTGAATGGACTTTATTTTGGGATTGTTACACGTTTGGTTATCGGAAATTATAAAGTAAAGAGCCACGCAGCCTCTGTTGGTGACTTCTGTTGATGGGGGATGCACTAAGCGGTTCTCCGTGGGGCCTTGGTTCTATTACAGTTGTGCAAGCGGTAGGTATCGATGTGAGAGTCTTGACCTGCGAGGTTGGTGTCGAGTTACATTTGGTATCGGAGCTTAGGGATATGATCTACTGGCGGAGATCCGGGGAATAGAACTAGGAGGAGAGATGAGTAAATCCTTGATTAGTGTGTCCTACTAAGCTTATTTGTTGAGTCATTCGTAATATCGGCATATTATGTGATATGTTAATTTGTTCGATTAACCTTACTTGTTTTGAAGAAATTTATTCTAGAATGATATAAAATACGGAGATGAGCAATGGAAAATCATGAGGAGCGGAAGATGGAATATAGAAATGAAAGCAAGGTATTCTCGACTCTTGAAATGCCGAATGCGTAAATTCGAGGGGCGAAATTTCATAAGGAGGAGATTGTAAGACCACGAATTTTATGAAATAAAAGTATTCAATTTTCTATTTAGTAAATGGTTAAATTGATAAAAGGTTAAAGTTAAGGGTGATATATGATTTTTTTTCAAAATACTGTAGTGGTTATAAAATATTCATTATTAGGAGAATATTCGTTTTGAGTAGTGGAATATTCTTTTACGTGGGGAATATTAATGCATATTGTGGCGACCCGTTTGTGGAGCCCATGTGAGAATAAGCGTGTCCGGATGAAGAAAGCAAGCAAAATTAAGTTTTATAAATAACGAGCGTAATCGTTCACAAGATTAACCTTTGTTGGAATACTAGGTTGGTAAAGTAAAGTGTCTGGCGTTGTTGCCGTGCTAAGCCGCGGTATTACACGGTATTTTTTCGATTATTGATTCTTCATTGAGAAGCCTTTACTAATATGTTATTCTGATGATTACTTATTCGATATTTTATTTATTATTGATTGATAATTAGCTGTGTTGATATTTTTATATTATTGTTGTTCGATAATTATCAGCATCTGATATTTCCCATTGCTCGGATCGATAATTCATTATTATTTGAATAATATTATATGATAAGAATATATTTATTTGATGTGGATATATGATATTGAATAAGTGAAGGAATAATATGATTTTTGCTCGGTATTTGTCGAAATGAAAAAATATGGGATTTTCACTTATTTTGTAAAATCCTCTCTTTACAATGAAAAGATTAAGAAGATGACTTATCAAAAGCTACAAAGTTTGGAATCTGAATCACCGAAAATTATAGTCTTTGAAGGAAATTTTGAATTCAGAAGGACAAATAGTCGAGATTGATCAACGTGATAAAGAATAATCAAAAAAATATACTCACCTCGAAGATTATAAATTCAATATAGTCTTTGAAGAACTTCTGCCGTCTAAATAGAGAAAGCTTGATTTACGGTGTGTTTTCGATTCTAACATAAGCACCTATTTATGGAAAATGCTTTAGAACACAGCAGAAAATTAGATATAATATTAATATATTTTCATTTTCTTTAGCCCTATGAACAACTGATCTCAGCCCATTTGAATCACATGTGAGGCCAACTTAGTTACAAAAAACATTTTTCTCAAAATAATTAACTAAAACTCCCAAAATTAATTATTTGAACTTGGAACTTGATAATTCATAATAAATAGCCCTTTCATCAGAAAATTCGAATCTCGCTTGAGTTTTTATAGGAAATTCAATTCTCTACAACTGCGGAAAGAAAGTTTTTCCAAATTCCAAATAGAAATTGGCCGAAATCCTGAAGCGGGTGATTTTACAAAGTATAATCAAATTTAGATCGATAATTGTGTCACTGACACACAAAACATGTATTTAAACATTTAATGCCACAAAAATACTCTTCCTCCTCATATACTCCTTATCCCATTCATTGTAAAAATATCACCGTTAATATATTATTAAAATAATATATTTAAATGAATTATTTATCGAGAAAAGATAAAATATTAATTTTCAACAATTGTCATTTTAAAAATTTTCTCCATCTATATCCACATAAATCAATATTTTCCTCATCATATAAATCAATAATTAATTATTCACAAATAATATTACTGAATCACAATATTGAATGACAGGCGGTTTCGAGGAAGAGAACTTTCGATAAGAATTTCTTCTTCTTGGCGCCTTGATTAGATGACCCAAACCTCTCCTTAGGCGAACTTTCTAGACATTGCCAATAATGTTATCTAATAATATTATTAGGATAATATGAATTATTGCCGATAATGAAAAAAATTCGTGTAATGTGATTATTGAAGCAATGATATAAAATATCAATGTGACTATTGATTATTAACTTCATAAAATCTTTGAGCGATAATTCTTGTAACCATTATTGAGTAGTGCCTTCTTACGTAGAATCGATAATTGGTGCGATCTGGTGTCTTCTTGTTTGTGCACGTATTAGTGTTTTTTAACCAGGGGTATTCAGCGGTGATACTTGATAACTTACTTCTGTAGTTATTTAAAAACAACTTATATTTGTCGTTTTCTTCGTCCAATCACTTTCAGTTATGGGGCCCACACATGGCATTTGCTTGTGCGTCGTGCGAATATTCACAAATGATGCAGATATTCCACGACCAAGCGAATATTCTAAAGCGATAATGAATATTTTATAACCACTTGCTTATTTTGAAATATTTGCGTATTTAACCATAGCTATCCACGTTAATCAAATCGACCCTTACTATTTCAAAATAATAAATAAAGAAATTCCTTTTTATTTAAAAAAAATTTAGGGTCTTACAACCTCCCTCCTTATGAAATTTCGTCCTCGAAATTGATGTACGTTACTGGTGTTTTGAAAAGGTGAGGATACCTTTCTTTCGTTTAGTTTCGACTCGGTCGTTTCCTCTGTAGCATGATTCCTCCTGAAAACTTTAACTTGTGGTATGACCTTTCTTAGCGTAGGACATACTCCTTTCTATCCAAGATCTTGTGGTACCTCACCGTACGTTAAGTCTTGGCTATCTCGTCGGTTCTAACTTCGATAACGTGGTTGGGTCTTTCACGTATTCTGAAATGCTGATATATGTGAAACACATTATGAACACGAGACGTACTCGGAGAATGCTTGTGATCTATAGACTACATTTCTACTCGGTCGAGAATTTGAAATGGACGATAAATGGTGGATTGAGCTTTCCTCTCTTCCCAATCTTGTAACTCCCTTCCGTGGAACAACTCATGACAATCGCATCCCTACATTAAATTCCGTCCTTTTCGATGAAGATCCGCGTAACTCTTTTATGTCGATCTTGTGCTGGTTTGTATCGTTGTCCGAATCATTTGGATCTTTTAGGTGATCAAATACGTCTTAACTTCGGGTCCCAACAATGTTGCTTCACCCACCTCGTCCCAACATATTGGAGAGCGACATTTTAAATCCGTATAATGCTTGAATGGAGCCACTTTATACTTGCACGATAGCTTTGTTGTTGTAGGAGAATTCCACGATGGTAAATACTTATCCCAACTACCTTTGAAGTCTAGGACCACGAGTCTTAATAGATCTTCAAGAGTTTGAATAGTCCTCTACGATTGTCGTCTAGTTTGGGGATGGTATCTTAGAACTAAATAATTAATCCGTGCCCATAGCTTTTTGCAAGCTAACCCAAAATCTTGAAGTGAATCTTGGGTCACGATCAAAACTATGGATCTGGGCATGCCATGCAACCTCACAATCTCGTTCCGTCTACATACTAGCAAAGGCGTTCAGAGGAATAAGTCTCCGTGTCGGCGAAATGAAAGCGGACTTGGTTAATCTATCAACAATAACCCGAATAGCATTGATGCCTTGAAAGCGTAGGAAGACCCGTAACGAAATCCATAGTAATGTGTTCCCACTTCCATTTGAATCTCAGTGGTTGCAACGGACCCTTAGGTACAAGATGCTTCGCCTTTACTGCGTTGGCAAGTTAAACACGTCGAGATAAACTTTGCAATCTCTCTCTTCGTATTGTTCCACCAAAATGTATGTAGAAGATCACGATACATTTTAGTACTTCGAGGATGGATTGCAAATGGTGTATTGTGTGCCTCCATCATAATCTTGTACTTGAATCGAGTCGTTAGGAACCTGAAAGTCTGAGTGGACTCGAAGTATTCCTTAACCATCGATTCTAACTTCAGGAATAGCTCCTTCTTGTACTTTCTTCTTCATACGCATCGGCTCAAGATTGGGTGGCTTGAAGCAACCTTAACTTTTTACATTAAAGTTGGCTCTGTCGTATACTTGACATCATCGCTTTTCGTTCCGCATATGATCTTCTACTCGATCGTCATTTACCACGTTAAACTTTACGAGGATGGTATTGAATAGTGTGGTAATTAATTAGTCTTTCAATAGTTAGAACCAACGTCATTGCTTGCGTGTTGAGTTCTTTTTGAGTGAAGAAATATTTAAAGGCTTTTATGATGCGAATATATCTCCACTTTCTCCCCATATAGATAGTGCCTCCGTATCTTTAAGCGGCAGCATTTGCTTTGACTCTAGATCATGAGTAGGATAATTCCTCTCATACTCTTTAAGTTGTCGCGAGGCATAAGCTATGACTTTCCCGTTTGCATGAGAACACATCCTAACCGCTTTGCACGAAGCATCGGCTTGTAGATAACAAATCCATCCAGAACGGATGGTATTGTTAGAAACAGTCTTAGAAATAAGTCTCCTCTTAAGCTCTTGGAAACTCTTCTCGCGTTCTTCACTCCAAGCGAATTTTGTATCCTTAAGGTTAAATTGGGTTAATGAAGTAGCGATTAGAAAACCGCTTCCACGAATCTCAGATAATAACCGGCTAAGCCCAAAAACTTCGTACTTGATCAGTAGAAACTTGGTTGCTCCCAACTTTGTATTGCTTGATCTTGGCCGGATCAGCGGATACTCCATGTTTTTGACACCCGTGCCCGAGGAATGCTACTTCCTCAAGCCCGAACTCACATTTCTTCAATTTGGCATATAGTTGGTTTTCGCGAAGCCTTTGGAGTACCCGACTTGAAATGGTGCTCATGATCTTCCGCGGCTTTTGGAATATATGAGGATGTCATCAATAAAGACGACAACAATTGATCGAAATATTCCTTGAATACTCGGTTCATCCATATCCATGAAAGCCGCGAGAGCATTAGTTAGTCAAGAAAGACATGACTAAGAATTCATAATGCCCGTCTGGGAGTTACGGGCGATCTTTGGAATATCCTCGGTTTTAATCTTGGTGATGATATCGAGCGAAGATCGATTTTTGAAAAGAATTGTGCCCTTACTGTTGGTCGAACAAGTCATCAATCTGAGGTAGAGGATACTATTCTTGATGGTGACATGGTTCGATTCTAGATAGTCGTCTGAAAATCGCATACTCCGTCTTTCTTCTTTCACTGAATAAAGCAGGGAGCACCCGAGAGGAGATGTCTTAGGGCCAGAATGAAACCGGAGTGTCCAACAATTCACGTGGTTGGACCTTTAACTCCTGAAGTTGAATAGGAGCCATTCGATATGGGGTTTTAGAAATGGGCTTTGTGCGGGTTCAAGATCGATAAAGAATTGACTTCACGTTACGAGGGTAGGCAGGGAAGTTCTTGAAATCGTCGGGAAAGTCGATAACAGCGGAATATTATTCAAATTTGGCGTGTCTTTATTCAAATCCATAACATGGGCTAAGAAAGCTTGACATCCAGTTTTTAATAAGCGAATAGCTTTATGATTAGATATGGCGGTGATTGATTTTAATGGTTTAGTTGCTTGAATTAAATACAACGGGTTGGTTAGGAATATGAAAACTATGACCTTACGAAAACAATCAATTTTGGCGTGATGAGTAGTTAACGATCAATCCTAAATCACATCAAAAGCAAGTATCTTTAAAGAGATAAGGTCGGCGGGTGAGGTAATGGTGCCGACTTGAATCAAACAAGATTTATAAGCGATTGGATGTGATGAAAGTTTCTCTAACGGAGTTTCCACGAGATAGGTCGAAGTCTAATTTCTCGGTCGAGTTTAAGCGTTGAGCACGTGCGGAGAGATAAATGAATGGGTATACCGGTATCGAAGTAAGGTATAAACTTGAAGAATTTATAAATAGCTTACCGTGATCACCTCGTTTGGGTTCCTCGCATTATGACCGATCCTGACAAAGCGCTCTTCCGGAATCGTTGACTTTGACTTTTACAGAGATAGTCTTTTGAGTCAAATCCCATTGAACTAGGTTTATTCTCTGCGTCTGATCTCGGCGATATGTCCTTCCTTTCCACAATTATAGCATACCTTGAGCTGTTGTGGGCGGTTTGGTGATATGTCCCTCTTTTCCGCATTTGTAGCATATAATGGGGTGGTTCTCCTCCATAGAACCGATTCTTTGCTTAAGCCTTTATCGTCTTCGTATAGTGGTTATTAAATCTCCTCTTTTTAAAATCTCCTCACTTCGCTTCTTCTATTTTCATGGCCATGATTACCACCGGAGTGGTTACCATTTTGTCCGTCTGTTTCTTTCTCATTGAGTTATCATTATTACATTGGCTACTATCTACGTCTGATCCACAGTTGTGGTCCCTCGAGTTGGCCAGTACTCGTTATCTCGCTCAATAATTGAGCCTGTTTACTGACATCTGAATAGAGAAAATTTATGAGAAATGAGATCTTGGCGTGTCTTAGGGTTTCAAACCTCTAAAAACATCCACGTCATCGTTCCTCATTCTCCACCAAATGAGGTGCAAACACGGATAACTCTCTACAAACTTTGCCTCGTCTTTGAGACACACCGTCGTATTGTTTTGTTCGATCGATGAACTCCACTTCCTTCGTATAGCGAACACTTTCGGGAAAGTATTTGTCATTAAATAATTCTGAAATGTCTCCCACGACATCTTTGAGTCTTGAATTTGGATGGAGTGCAACTTCAGAGACTCCCACCGATGATCTGCCTTTCATCACGGAACATAAAGGTGGCGAATGGAACCTTACATTCCTCCGTGCATCCCAGACATGAATATCTTGGTAATTTGCTTGACCCGTGTTTCATGGCGATCGGATCGTTTCTTTCCCTTGAATTACAGTGGTCCCGACTCTTTGAGCTGCTTGGTTGTGACAACGTGTAATTCTTATCATTTCCTCTGTATTTTGAACACGAGTCTCCCTCGTGCGATTTTGCATGAGCTGCAAAAAACTTACAAACATCCCTCGTTCATCATCTGCTCGATGGTGTTGTTCCACGGGAGGAACATTGCCCGACTGTTGCCGTTCTCCTCGTTGGTAAGTCTGAGGCGTCTCCACGGTCTCATTTACTCCTTTGTTAATATTCTCGATCGACATTCTCAAATCTTGTCGTAAAAGCAAGGGTTAATTAAAAAATCGATATATCACATAATATCCACATATCTTGACCAACTAACAAATAAGCTTAGGTAGGACACCTTTAGCGAAGGATTTACTCGTCTCTCCCCTCTGAGTTACATTCCCGATCTCATGGGAGATCGTATCCACTAGCTACGATACCAAGCTGTGGCGCCCCCAAAATAGGTATACATCGCACAATGCACGAGTTGTCGATCGTAGTGCGAAAGCAACTACAACTTTATTATTACAGCGATAAAAGCGTGAGTTTGAATACAAATATTATCTTACAGACAATATCTATACTCAAATAAATCCTCATCACCTTTATTGATACATTATTTTACAAAATGGTGAGGACTACTAAGCAATCCTTTCTAAAACCTTCATTCCATTTTTGAGGCTAAATACTTCATTATATTCTAGCCTCCACGAGAAAAAATGGAACAAAAAGGAAAGGGTGAGCTCAACTAGCTCGATAAAGAATATTATGACTAAGATAATATCTGACAAATTATCGTTAGTCTTCAGCGAGGAAAAAATCTAATAGAATCTGATAGACAACAAATTTTAAATCGATACTACATGATGAAATAATAATTCATTAGAAGAGTTAAGTAGAGAATGCAAACTACTATCTTACATGTATGAATTTAAAAGTTCATCGTCTATCTTTTATCCTGTAACATCAATCGATATACATCTGGAATCAAATATTCATCTTTTTTACTTTCTGGCGAAGATATTCATCGATTAGTCGTATTCGTTTAAACACATTTCATCTTTTTGCTTTTGGGGCCGAAGATATTCTTGAAAATCATTCATCTTTTACTTTCTGAGGCGAAGATATTCTTAGAAATCATTCATCTTTATCTGAAGCGAAGATATTCCATAATATCATCATTTAAGGCGAGGATGATGAAAATATTTTTTAAAAAAGCGAATCCGGTGAAACAAAATGACAGGATTAAGGATTAAGGATTAAGTACTTGGTTTTATCCGTCGAAAATACCTCAAAAATAATCATAGTGGTGTAAAAAATTCGAGAATGATCAAAACATGGATCTGATCGAGAGCTAGTATCCGAGAATAGATATTTTGAACCGAAAAGAAGAAATTTTATTTTTAGGTGAATAGTCTTGATTATCGTGAATAGTCTTGAAGTATCGTGAATAGTCTTAAATATAGGTGAATAGTAACTCAGAGCACCAAAAGATAGAAATTCCACAAAAAACATCTTCACGCTTTCGTGAATAGTACTCGTGAATAGTAACTAAGTGAATAGTAACTTTCATGAATAGTAACTTCGTGAATAGTAACTTCATGAATAGTAACCCATGAATAGTAACCCAGAGCATGAAAAAGTTCCAAATTTGATAAAAACTTGAGATCAACATTTCAGACATAATGATATTGAAGAAATAATATCATTACAAAAATAATATCCTTACCTCGAAAGATTAGTACTTACAAAATTGGAATCTTTTAGGGTATAGTCTTTGAAGGAACTTACTGCAAAATCTAACAATACTCAAAGTATACTCACAAGAATCGCTCAATATATCGAGAGAGAAATAGAGAAAAACTTGATTTACGGTGTGTTTTCAATTCTAACCTAAAGCACCTATTTATAGGAAAATCTTTAGAAACACCAAAGCAGAAAATTGAATATAATATTAATATATTTTCACATTTTCTTTAGCCCACCTAGACAACTGATCTCAGCCCATTTGAATCACATGTGAGGCCAACTTAGTTGCAAAAAAATTTCGTTTTCTCAAAATAATTAACTAAAACTCCCAAAATTAATTATTTGAACTTGAACTTCAATAATTCATAATAAATAGCCCTTTCATCAGAAAATTCGAATCTCGCGAGTTTTATAGGAAATTCAATTCTCTACAACTTTGCAGAAGAAAGTTTTCCAAATTCCAAATAGAAATTGGCGAAATCCTGAAGCGGGTGATTTTACAAAATTATAATCAAATTTGATTCGATAATTGTGTCACTGACACACAAAACATGTGTTAAACATTTAATGCCACAAAAATACTCTTCCTCCTCATATACTCATATATCCCACATTCATTGTAAAAATATCATAGTTAATATATTATTAAAATAATATATTTAAATGAATTATTTTATCGAAAAAAAGATAAAATATTAATTTTCAACAATTGTCATTTTAAAATTTTCTCCATCTATATCCACATAAAATTAATATTTTCCTCATCATATAAATCAATAATTAATTATTATTCAATAATATTACGAGAATCATGATATTGTGACAAACCGTTCGAGGGAATGAGGGGGCTTTCGATAAATTTTAGCTTGAAAAATCTTGTGGCCTTATTAGATGATATAAAATATCCTCTCCTTGATAAAGAACTTTCTAGAACATTGCCAATAATGTTATCTAATAAATATTATTAGGATAATATGAATTATTAAGGGTTAAATACGATAATGAAAATCTTGTGTATAAAATATTCATGTATTATTATTATTGGAATATTATTGACAATATATGAAATATGGGCCCCATTGCAAAGCGGCAAATATAAGTTTTATTAGTTGTTCACCGACTTTGGAATAAAATCTTTGAGGCGATAATTCAGTAACCATTATTGATCCTTACGTAGTGGCGATGTCTAGAAAGTTACATCGAGGAGAGGTTTGGTCACTAATTGCGCGCTTGATGAGGAGAAATCCTTATCGGAGCCCCCTCTTTCACAGGAGCGGCTGGTTGTCATAATTGTGATTACGTAATATTATTTGTGAATAATTAATTATTGATTCATATGATAAAAAATATTTATTTTATGTGGATATAAATGATGGATTTATTTATGTGGTTATAAATGAAGAAATTATTGTTGAGGTGTTTTATCGATTATTTTGCAGGATTGGAGGTATTAAAAAAATTAAATCGAGGGTTTGAGATATATTGCGGGGTTATAATTTTTTAATCCAGACCAGTTGGATTAATGGTAATTTTGGGTATGTTATACATACATAAGTTGAGTATATGTCCCACAAATTTTGAGCAGATTAAAATACACGAATGATTTGTTGTGAATTTTTAAGAGGTGTCGGATTAGAAAATTAGGTTTATAATTGATTTTGGTGGAAAATTCTAGAATTGAGTGGGCCCCACTTGTGGTTGGTGAAGAAATGTGCTGAATTTTATTTCAAATGTGGTGGGTGGCAATAGTAGCGGGGTAAAGCCATCGGTGCTTGGTCAAATCTACTTGGTAAATTTAACATTTTCTATAAATAGAGAAATTTAAGTTAGAATTGAAAATCACACGAAACAAAGTTTTCTCTCTTTCTCTCTCTATATTATTGGCGTATTTTGTGAGTATTTAGATACTTTGAGAGTTCTTTGTTTAGTACAAGTTTCATTCGGCATCATTCCGAGCCTTTCCTTAGAAATCTTGATTCTTTGAGGTAAAGGATATTATTTTTTTAAGTAATGATATTATTTCTTGATATCATTATGTTGAAATATTGATCGAAGTTTTATCAAATTTGGAACTTTTTTTAATGTCGGGGTTACTATTCTTGAGTTCTTATTAATGAGTTCTTATTCATGAGTTCTTATTCACGAGTCTTATTATAACAGTCTTATTAAGTGAAAGCGTGAAAATGTTTTTTGTGGAATTTACATCTTTTGGTGTCGAGATTCTTATTCAAGTATCTGACCTTTATTCACGTATCTGCGACCTTTATTCCGCGTATCTGACCTTTATTCATCAAAAAATAAAATTTCTTCTTTTAAGTCCAAAAACATCTATTTGCGGATCTTAAGCTTCAGATTGTATCCATGTTTTGATCATTCTTGAATTTTACACCAACTGTGATTATTTTTGGGTATTGTTGAACATGGATAAAACAAAGTGCGAATCATTAATCCTTAATCCTTGTCATTTTGTTTCCTTTGGATTCGTTTCTTTAAAAATATTTTTTTTCATCATCCTGGGTCTTAAATGATGATATTATTGAATATCTTTGGCACATAGTGCAGATGAATGATTTCGAAGAATATCTTTGGCACGTAGTGCAAAGATGAGCAGTGTTTAAATGAGAACATGGCCGTTGATGAATATCTTTGGCACCGTAGTCTGAAGATGAGCAGTGTTGAGATGAAACGTATGGCCAGGTGATGAATATCTTTGGCACATAGTGCGAAATAAATGTTTGATTTGAGATGAATATTGATTGATGTTCTGAGGGATAAAATTTTGATGATGAATTGTTAAATTCATAGATTATAGTAGATTTCATTCTCTACGTAACTTACATGAATTATTATTTCATTGCGAATATTGATTGAAAATTTGTTTGTCTATTGTGATACATTAAATTTTTCACTGTTGAAGACTAACGATAATTTGTTGTATATTATCTTGGTCGTAATATTCTTTCTTGAGCTAGTTGAGCTCACCCTTTTTCCTTTTGTTCCATTAACTTCTGGGGAGAATATAAGGGAGGCGAGAATATGGCGAAATCGAGTCGGGGTATGGAATGAAGGTTTTTAGAAAGTTTGTTTAGTAGTCTCACCATTTTTGTAAAATAATGTATCGATAAATGTGATGAGGATTTATGTGAAAGGTAATAAATATTGTAGAGATAATATTGTGTATTTAAACTCAGTTTTCTTGTTGTAATAATAAAGTTGTAGTTGTTTTACATAAAATTGTATTGACCCGCTTTCGGAATGGGTGTGTATACCTATTTTGGGCGTCGCGTAGTGGTGCCTTTGTGTACGAATGATAATTGATAGTTTTATAGCTGAAGAAAGACGATTGATATTTTATATCTTGTTGTAATAATTGTCATTCTGCTTATTGTCCAATCGAGCGATAGTGTGTTTAACCAATAATATTCCAACAATATTGCTTGTCTAACAACTCATGTAGGATTATTTAAAAATAACTTATATTTGTCGTTTCTTTATTCCCCTCACTTTAGTTATGGAATTATTGCGATGGGCTATGGCTAGTGAATACGAATATTCATTAATATGATAAGGAATATTCCCGACGATGACGAATATTCTGAAGATAATGAATATTTTATAACCTTTACTTTATTTTGAAATATTTAAGTGATTTAACCATAACTATCGCGTTAATCAAATCAACCCATACTTATTTCAAAATAATAAATGAAGGAAATTCCTTTTATTTAAAAAAATTTCGAGGTCTTCTACGCATCGGACCCCATTGGCGGGTCGAAATCTTCTTAAAGCGTGCTAACATTTTCTATAAATAGAGGCTAAGTTAAATTGAAGAAAATCTTGCTTAGAAACATAAGTTCTCTCTTTTTTCTCTCTAGATTATCGAATTAATATTTTGTGAGTATTTAATCTTTGGTGATTCTTTATTCATCGATCTGAAGTTTCCTTAAAAACGATACTAGCTTTGATTGTATCCATGTTTTGATCATTCTTGAATTTTACACCACTATGACTATTTTGAGGTATTTTGGATGTATAGATTAGGAGTTATGGATTTTATGAGAAAAGACTATTTTAAAAGTAACTATTTATAACTCCTTGTGGTTAACTCCAAAATTGATAAAATTTTTATTGGGAGTACATCTATATAACATCGGTGTACTACTGTGAATTTGAATTTTTGGATAAAGGTACAATTTATGATAAATGTTTAAATATTAAATTGGTTTTGGCCGTATGAAAAATAGTAAATGAATTTTAAAATTTAGAGAAAATATATGTTCAATATGGGACTATTTTATGCTAAATCCCGGAAAAGAAATATTTTGGGCCCGATTTGGTATTTTTCATGAAAATGTTCTAGTTATGAGTAAATGAATTAAATATGTTATGTGAAGTAAGAAAATTAGAAAATATAATTTTATGGTTTGAGAATCATATATGAGGTATATCTTGATTTTGATGAGGGTTTTGGTTATTGGTGATGAAATTTTATGAGTTTGGCATTTTATGATGATTAAATGCATTAATTAGTAAAGTGTAAACAATTTAATTAAATTGTTTATAAGTTTAAGAAATGATTAAAATATTATTATAATATTAATAATATTAGATTATGAGATTTTAAGTGATTTATAACATTTGGATTAAGGTGTTATAAATATGGATATGAATTTTATTATGAAACTTTATCTTTTTAGGTAGCCGAGGATTCTTATGCACGTATCACGGTACTATGTACGAATACGAGTCTTATTCACAACAAATTGGTTTCTTCTCCGACCAAATTATAGTTGATTTATGAATCTTACTCTTGAAATTAAAACTATGTTTTGATTATATTGTTTTTATATAACATTCTTATAACCTAATGATGATATTTCTCTTTGACTTGAGTGTAAAGATGGGTAGATTATTGGTATGATCGTGACCATGGGTTCTCTTTGGCCGATGGTGCAAAAGTTAAATTGTTGGTGGTATGATCATGACCATTGAATTTACAATTGAATATTTTTTAGCTTAAGTGCAAAAGGTGAATTGATCAACATGGTTATAATTATTGTTATATAACTTACGAAATGATTATGTATTTCTTTGATATATGAATAACTTTGGCTCGTTGTGCAAAGATGACTGTTGTTGAATATCTTTGCTTTATAGTGCAAAGATGAATTATTGATGAATATCTTTGGCTCGTAATCTGAAGATGACTGTTGTTGAATATCTTTGCTTTGTAGTGCAGAAGATGAATTATTGATGAATATCTTTGGCTCGTAATGCTGAAGATGACTGTTGTTGAATATCTTTAGCTTTATGGTGTAAAGATGAGCTGTTGATGAATATCTTTGACCCGTGGTGCAAAGATGAATTTATTAATATGATTATGAGCAGAGGCGTGATTTGGTATAACCATGATATTTGATGTTTGGTAAAAGGCGGTGATGAAAATTATCTTACGTCTGGATGAGAAGAGAATTTAGAATCACAATTATGATTATGAGTTATTAAATATATGATTGTGGAAAGGCTGTTGATTGATGTTACGAGGATAAAATATTGTTGGTGGACTTTTAACGTGGAGAAGATAATAGACTTTATAGTCTATTTGACTCTTTTAATGGATTGCTCGTTCAAGCTGCAACTATGGTTGAAAAGTTTTATCATCTACTATATGTTCTAAATCTACGATTCATTCTTGATGAAGACTATTGATAATTTATTTATCTTTAGTCATAATATTTCTTTTCTTGAGCTAGTTGTGCTCACCCTTTTGTTTCTGATTCCTTTCGGGTAATAAAAAAAGTGTAGGCTTGGGTTGAGTGGGGATAACAGGAATAGAGCGGTGGTCTATATAGTTGTTGAGGTTCTCCACAAAGAGTATGAAAATAATTTTATTGAGGGCTTTAGTGTGTTGTATTTTATACATCATTTAATAGTTATTTTGGTGAATTAAATAGGGTGAAAGCGAACTGACTTTGGAAGGGTGTTTTATCATTTATCATACTGAGATGTCTAATGACATCTGAAACTCGTGTTATCATAAGACATGGTTGTGCTCATCCACTTCTTTGAGTATATTTACAAGCCTTACTTATATAATCTTGGTGTTTGTTTGGAGTATAATACCCAATTAGAGGCGGTGGAGATAATGATATGTCGAGAAGACTCACCATTGGGAAGAATACGATAGTAATATTCTTGTTTTTCTTTGGGGTCTATTAGATTGACGAGGATAATTACGTGGCCATATGATATCTACCATAACCTAAAAGCATGGCCTCCCATATGCGAAGGTTTCCTTGAGCACTTCCCAAAGATTCTAATTTCTAAAAGCAGTTTTGACTATACCTTTATGTAAGGTGTCATTGTAGCGTCTTCTGATTGGTATATATTTGTATCCAAACTCACGACATATGTGTTTGTTGTATTTTGCCGACAATTGTTGTAATAAAGTTGTAGTTGTTTTTTAAGTACCATATATTTGGCGACTCGAGAATGGGTTGGATTGAATGGACCTATTTTGGGGTTGTTACATTTGGTATCGAGCTATAAGTAAAGAGCCCAGAGCCTCTCATTTGGTGACTTCTGTTGATGGGGATGCAAAGCCGGACTCTCTCGTAGGGGGCCTTGGATTCTGCGGTGTGGCCCGATAGAGTATCGATGTGAGAGTCTTGACACGGGTTGGTGTCGAGTTACATTTGGTATCGAGCTTGAGGGTATGATCTGGCGGAGATCGGGAATAGAACTAGGAGGAGATGAGTAAATCCTTATTTAGTGTGTCTACTAAGCTTATTTGTTGGTCGGTCGTAATATCGGCATATTATGTGATATGTTAATTTGTTCAATTAACCCTTGTTTTGAAGGCATGTATTCTAGAATGATATAAAAAATACGGGAGATGAGCAATGGAGAAATCATGAGGGCGGGGAAGATGGAATATGAAATGAAAGCAAAGGTATTCTCGACTCTTGAAATACAGTGCGTAAATTTCGGGGACGAAATTTCATAAGGAGGGAGATTGTAAGACCGAATTTTATGAAATAAAAGTATTCAATTTTCTTATTTAGTAAATGGTTAAATTGATAAAGGTTAAAGTTAAGGGTGATATATGATTTTTTTTCAAAATCATGAGTGGTTATAAAATATTCATTTATTGTGGGAGAATATTAGTTTGGTGGTGGAATATTCTTTACGTAGGGAATATTAAATGCAATGGTAGCGACCATTTGTGGGCCCATAACGAATAATAGCGCCGGATGAAAAAAACAACAAAATTAAGTTTTTATAAATAACGGCGTAATGTCGTTCACAGATTAACCTTTGTTGGAATACCGGTTGGTAAAAGTAAAAATGTCTGGCGTTGTTGCGCGATGCTTACGGGTATTGCAGCGATTTTTTTCAATTATTGATTCTTACGTGAGAAGGCACTACTCAATAATTATTCACGATAATTCTTTATTCAATATTTTATTTTATTGATTCGATAATTCTTTGTGTTGATATTTTATATTATTGTTGTTCGATAATTATCAGCATCTGATATTTCCCATTATCGAATCAATAATTCATATTATTTGAATAATATTATTAGATAACATTATTGGCAATGTCTAGAAAGTTACATCGAGGAGAGGTTTGGTCACCTAATTACTTGGCATGATGAGGAGAAATTCTTATTGGAAAGCCCCTCTTTCACAGGAGGCGCACAGGTTGTCATTATTGTGATTACATAATATTATTTGTGAATAATTAGTTATTGATTTATATGATAAGAATATATTTATTTGATGTGGATATAAATTATGGATTTATTTATGTATTTATAAGTGAAGGAATTAATGATGAGGTGTTTTATCGGTATTTGTCGAAATGGAGAACAAAATATGGGATTTTTCGGAAAAATTAGTTTATTACTTGATTTTGTAAAATCCATAACTCTTTAATGTATAATGAGTTAAGAGATGAGCCATATATCAAAAGAAAGCCCTAGAAGTAAGCTAACTGTAGAAATTTGAATCACCCAAAAATTCTTTGTAGATATTTCGTGGTGAAATTTTGAATGAAAGCTGGTCAGAAGGACTAATAGTCCGAAAAATCGGTGTTCTTGACTATATTGCGTGAGTTATAAATTTTGATCCGACCGTTGGATCGTTGTAATTTTGGATATGTTATACATATATAAGTTGAGTATATGTCCACAAATTTTGAGCCGTTAAAAATAAGCGTATGATTTGTTATGAATTTTAAGAGGTGGCTGATTAGGAAATTAGGTTTTGGTGGAAAATTCTAGAATTGAGTGGGCCCCACTCTTGGTTGTTGGGAAGATGGCTGATTTTTTGGTGGGTGGAATAGTAGCGGTAAAATAGTATCGGTAAAGTAGCGGTGATCAAGTCTTCTTGAGCGTGTTAACATTTTCTATAAATAGAGGGCTAAGTTAGAATTGAAAATCACACCGAAACATAAGTTCTCTCTTTTTTCTCTAGATTATCGAGTGTATTTTGTGTGAGTATTTAGATACTTGGTGAGTTGCTATTCATCGATCTACAAGTTTCCTTGACATCATATCAGATATCTAGTCGAAATCTTTGCTCTTTTGAGGTAAGGGATAGTAAGGGATAGTAAGGGATGTTATTTTTCTTCTCAAAATGATATTATTTCTTGATATCATTATCTTTGAAATATTAGTTTGGAGCTTTTTAAATTTGGACTTTTTATCAAATTTAGAACTTTTTCATGTCGGGGTTCTATTATTCATGAGATTCTTATTCACGAGTTCTTATTCATGAGTTCTTATTCACGAGTTCTTATTCACGAGTTGAATATCTTTGCTTTGTAGTCTGAAGATGAATTATTGATGAATATCTTTGGCTCGTAATGTCAAAGATGACTGTTGTTGAATATCTTTAGCTTTGTAGTGTAAAGATGAGCTGTTGATGAATATCTTTGACGTGAGTGGTGCAAAGATGAATTTATTAATATGATTATGAGCGAGGCGTGATTTGGTATAACCATGATATTTGATGTTTCGGGTAAAGGCGGTGATGAAAATTATCTTAGTCACCGGATGAGAAGAGAATTTAGAATCACAATTATGATTATGAGTTATTCATATGATTGTGGAAAGGGCTGTTGATTGATGTTACTGAGGATAAAATATTGTTGGTGGACTTTTAACGTGGAGAAGATAATAGACTTTATAGTCTATTTGACTCTTTAATGGATTGCTCGTTCATTTGCTGACTATGGTTGAAAAGTTTTATCATCTACTATATGTTCTAAATCTACGATTCATTCTTGATGAAGACTATTGATAATTTATTTATCTTTAGTCATAATATTTCTTCTTGAGCTAGTTGTGCTCACCCTTTTGTTTCACAATTCCTTTCGGGTAATAAAAGTGTAGGCTTTGGGTTGAGTGGGGATAACAGGGAATAGAGCGGTGAATTACATAGTTGTTGAGGTTCTCCTAAAAAGTATGAAAATAATTTTATTGAGGGCTTTAGTGTGTTGTATTTTATACATCATTTAATAGTTATTTTTGGTGAATTAAATAGGGTGAAAGCGAACTGACTTTGGAAGGGTGTTTTGTCACTTTATCATCTGAGATGTCTAATGACATCTGACTTCGTGTTATCATAAGACATGGTTGTGCTCATCCACTTCTTGAGTATATTTACAAGCCTACTTATATAATCTTGGTGTTTGTTTGGAGTATAATACCCAATTAGAGGCGGTGGAGATAATGATATGTCGAGAAGACTCACCATTGGGAAGAATACGATAGTAATCTTCTTTTTTCTTTGGGGTCTATTAGATTGACGAGGATAATTACGTGGCCATATGATATCTACCGTAACCTAAAAGCATGGCCTCCCGTATACGAAGGTTTCCTTGAGCACTTCCCAAAGATTCTAATTTCTAAAAGCAGGTTTTTGACTATACCTTTATGTAAGGTGTCATTGTAACGTGCTTACAATTGGTATATATTTGTATCAAACTCACGGCATATGTGTTGTTGTATTTTGCCGACAATTGTTGTAATAAAGTTGTAGTTGTTTTTACGTACCATATATTTGGCGACTCGAGAATGGGTTGGATGGAATGGACCTATTTTGGGGTTGTTACACCCATAACGAGCGATTAGATGAAGAAAGCGACAAATATAAGTTGTTTAAAAATAACGTAGCGTAGTTATTCTGAATTATTTTTTTTTTTAAATAAAAGGAATTTCCTTTATTTATTATTTTGAAATAGTAAGGGTTGATTTGATTAATGTGGATAGTTAAGGGTTAAATCATATTTAATATTTCAAAATAAGCAGTGGTTATAAAATATTCATTTTGTCGGGGAATATTAGTTTGGTGGTGGAATATTAAATCTTTGTCGAGGAAATATTAAATGCGACCAGTAGCGACCGTGTGTGGGAGCCCATGTGAGCGATTGGATGAAGAAAGCGACAAATATAAGTTGGTTAAAAATAACTAGCAGCGTAGTTATTCTGATTAAAATTTGTTGGAATACCGGTGGTTAAAATCTGATGTCTGGCGTGGTTGCCGCGATGCACGCGGTATTACCGCGATATTGTTGAATTATTGATCCTTACGTGAAGGCCTTTACTCGATAATTTTCACGATGAATTCTTTATTCGATATTTTATTTTATTGATTCGATAATTCTTTGCGTTGATATTTTATATTATTGTTGTTCGATAATTGTCCTTTTACATTATCTCCATTATCGGATCAATAATTCATATTATTTGAATAATATTATTAGATAGCATTATTGGCAATGTCTAGAAAGTTACATCGAGGAGAGTTTGGTCACCTAATTGCGGCGCCCGATGAGGAGAAATCCTTATCGGAAGCCCCCTCTTTCACAGGAGCGGCTTTGGTTGTCATAATTGTGATTACGTAATATTATTTGTGAATAATTAATTATTGATTCATATGATAAAGAAATATTTATTTTATGTGGATATAAATGATGGATTTATTTATGTGGTTATAAATGAAGAAATTATTGTTGAGGTGTTTTATCGATATTTTACCAGTTGGAGGTATTAAAAAATTAAATCGGGGGTTTTGAGATATATTGCGGGGAGTTATAATTTTTAATCAAATAGTTGGATTGTAGTAATTTTTGGGTATGTTATACATACATAAGTTGAGTATATGTCCACAAATTTTGAGCAGATTAAAAATGCTGCGAATGATTTGTTATGAATTTTAAGAGGTGTCGGATTAGAAAATTAGGTTTATAATTGATTTTGGTGGAAAATTCTAGAATTGAGTGGGCCCCACTTGTGGTTGGTGAAGAAATGTGCTGAATTTTATTTCAAATGTGGTGGGTGGCAATAGTAGCGGTAAAAGCCATCGGTGTTGCAGTCGAAATGCCTTGGTGGTAATTTAACATTTTCTATAAATAGAAATTTAAGTTAGAATTGAAAATCACACGAAACAAAGTTTTCTCTCTTTCTCTCTATATTATTGGCGTATTTTGTGAGTATTTAGATACTTTGAGAGTTCTTTGTTTAGTCTGAGTTTCATTCGGCATCACTTGAGCCTTTCCTTAGAAATCTTGATTCTTTGAGGTAAGGGATATTATTTTTTTTTAATGATGATATTATTTCTTGATATCATTATCTTTGAAATATTGATCTGAACTTTTTATCAAATTTGGAACTTTTTCATGTCGGGTTTACTTATTCATGAGTTCTTATTCACGAGTTCTTATTCATGAGTTCTTATTCACGATTCTTATTCACGAGTCTTATTAAGCGAGGCGTGAAAATGTTTTTTGTGAAATTTCTATCTTTTGGTGTCAGATTCTTATTCACGTATCTCGGCCTTTATTCACGTATCTGACCTTATTCACGTATCTGGCACTATTCATGAAAAATAAAATTTCTTCTTTTAAGTCCAAAAAATCTATTTTGGATACTAGCTTTGATTGTATCCATGTTTTGATCATTCTTGAATTTTACACCACTTATGATTATTTTTGGGGTATTGTTGGACATGGATAAAACAAAGTCTGAATCCTTAATCCTTAATCCTTGTCATTTTGTTTCCTTTGGATTAGTTCTTTAAAAATATTTTTCATCATCCTCGGTCTTAAATGATGATATTATTGAATATCTTTGGCTTTGTAGTGCAAAGATGAATGATTTCTGAAGAATATCTTTGGCACATAGTGCAAAGATGAGCAGTGTTTAAATGAACATGACCAAGTGATGAATATCTTTGGCTTAGTGCAAAGATGAGCAGTGTTGAGATGAACATGACCAGGTGATGAATATCTTTGGCTGTGGTGCAAGATGAATATTTGATTTGAGATGAATATTGATTGATGTTCTGAGGATAAAATATTGATGATGAACTTTTAAATTCATAGATTATAGTAGATTTCATTCTCTACGTAACTCTTACATGAATTATTATTTCATTAGAATATTGATTTAAAACTTGTTGTCTATTGTATTACATTAAATTTTTCCTGTTGAAGACTAACGATAATTTGTTGTATATTATCTTAGTCGTAATATTCTTCTTGAGCTAGTTGAGCTCACCTTTTCCTTTTGTTCCATTCTTCTCGGGAGGCGAGAATATAAGCGATGCAGTCGGGGTATGGAATGAAGGTTTTAGAAAGGATTGTTTAGTAGTCCTCACCATTTTGTAAAATAATGTATCGATAAATGTGATGAGGATTTATTTGAGTATAAATATTATACAGAAGATAATATTTGTATTTAAACTCACGATTTCTTGTTGTAATAATAAAGTTGTAGTTGTTTACATGCCGTGTATTGTGACTCGAAATGGGTGATGTATACTATTTTGGGGCGTCGCGGTTGGTATCGAGCTTAGGGATATGATCTCTGGCGGAGATCGGGGAATAGAACTAGGAGGGAGAGGCAGAGTAAATCCTTGTTAGTGTGTCTACTACTAGCTTATTTGTTAGTTAGTCGATATATAGGGATATTATGTGATATATTGATTTCCTTAATTAACCCTTGTTTTATGGCGGTGTTTGAGAATGTCGTGAGAATATTATGATGGAGTAAATGAGGCCGTGGAGATGCTGTCTTTACCAGCGAGGAGAGCGTCAGCAGTGGCAATGTTCCTCTGTGAAACAACACCATTGGCGAGATGATGAGCGAGGGGATGTTTAGAAGCTTTTTGCGATTCATGCAAAATCGACGAGGAGACTTCGTGTTCAAAATCTGAGGAGAAATGATAGCAATTCACGGGTTATCACGACCCAAAGCGATTCGAAGTTGGGACCACGAATTTAAGGAAAGCGGATCCGATCATGGCGGAAACATGGGTCGAAACAAATTACAAGATATTCGATGTCTTGGGATGCGGAGAAACGAAGGTTCCATTCGCCACCTTTATGTTAAAATGGCGAAGCGGACTCTCTTGGTGGGAGTGCGTGAAGCGTACCCGTCGGCCGCTTTTCGGCGTGTCTTGGGAGGCGTTTGAGAGACTATTTAATGACAAATACTTTCACGAAAGTGTTAAATCGTATGAAGGAAGTGGAGTTCATCAGATTAGAACAAAAAAACAACATGGCGGTGTCTCGATGCGAGAGCAAAGTTTGCGAGTTATCGGTTTGCACCTCATTTGGTGGAGAATGAGGAGCGTATATGGCGGATGTTTCTTAGAGGTTTGAAACGGCGTCGTCGATATCTCATTTCTCATAAACTTTCTCTTTATTGGATGTTGTAAGCAGGGCTCAATTATTAGGCGAGATACTTGAGTCTGAGTCGGTGAGGACCATAACGAGGATCGTGCGAGAGATAGCGATCAGCGAAATAATGATAACTGCGGAGAAAAGCGAGCCGAGACGAAATGGTAACCACTCTGGTGGTAATCATAGTCGTAAAAAAGAGAAGAAGCGAGTCGGGAGGAGATTTTAAAAAGGGAGATTTAACAACGACTATGTGAAAGGCAGCGGTCTTGGTGACAAGCCCCAGTTCTAAGGGAGAGAAGCGACCACCGGTCGTATATTCTGAAATCACGGAAAAGAGGACATATCGATCAAAGCGCCCTGACATTCAAGGTATGCTATAGTTGTGGAAAGGAAGGACATATCGCTTTCGAATTATGCGATGGCGAAACCTAGTTCGGCGAGGGCGGTGACTCGAAAAACATCCCGAGAAAAGTCAAAATCAGCGATTAGGGAAGGCGTTTGTTGTGGTTGGTCATAATCGAGGAACCCAAAGCGAGGTGATCACGGGTAAAGCTATTTATAAATTCTTGCGAAGTTTATACCTTACTTGATCTGGGTCTTTACCCATTCATTTATCTCTCTGCGTGTGCTCAGCGTTTAAACTTGACTCAGGAGAAATTAGACTTTGATCTATCTGTGGAAACTCAGTTAGGAGAAACTTTCATCACATCCATTTTTTATAAATCTTGTTTGATTCAAGTTGGCACCATCACCTTACATGTTGACCTTATCTCTTTAAAGATACTTGCTTTTGATGTGATTTTAGGGATTGATTGGTTAACTACTCATCATACCAAAATTGATTGTTTTAAATAAGGTTGTTAGTTTTCATATTCTAACTTGACTGTTATGCAATTCAACAACTAAACCATTAAAATCAATCAACTATCATATCTAATCATAAAAATTTATTAGTTTATTGAAAAGCGGATGTCGAGCTTTCTTAGCCCATGTTATGGATTTGAATAAAGACACGTCAATTTGAATAATATTCTGTTGTTATTGACTTTCTGGCGTATTTTTCTGAAGAACTTCGATTACCCCCGAGCGTGAAGTTGAATTCTTTATTGATCTTGAACACAGTACAAAGCCCATTTCTAAAACCCATGTCGAATGGCTCTATTGAACTTGAGGAGTTAAAGGTCCAACTACGAGGAATTGTTGGACATCGGTTTCATTAAATCTAGTACATCTCCTCCTTGGGGTGCTCTGTTTTATTTGTAAAAAAGAAAAGGCGGGAGTATCGACTTTATATTGACTATCGGGGAATTGAACCATGTCACCATCGAGAATAGGTATCCTCTACCTCGTATTGATGACTTGTTTGACCCGATTCTGAGGGCACAATTCTTTTCAAAAATCGATCTTAGATTACGGATATCATCGGTGAAAATTAGGCGAGGATATTCAAAGGCGCCTTGAGAACTTCGGTATGGGCATTATGAATTCTTAGTCATGTCTTTCGGACTAACTAATGCTCTGCTGACTTTCATGGATATGATGAGCCAAGTATTCAAGGAATATTTGGATCGATTCGTTGTTGTCTTTATTGATGACATCCTTATATATTCAAAAGTCGTGAAGATCATGAGCACCATTTGAAATTTGGTACTCGAAAGCTTCGTGAAAACCAACTATATGCCAAATTGAAGAAATCGAGTTACGGCGAGGAAGTAGCATTTCTTGGGCATCATGGTGTCAAAACATGGAGTATCTGTTGATCCGTGAAGATTGAAGCAATCTGAAGTTAGAACAGCGAAGTCGGTGGTTGAAATCACGTAGCTTTTGGGCTTAAATTGGTTATTATCGGAGATTAGTGGAAGGGTTTTCTCGAATCGCTTCTCCATTAACTTCGGCTAACTTTCGAAAGGATCTGAAAATTAGTTTGGAATGAAGAATGCGAGAAAAGTTTCGAAGAGCTTAAGAGGAGACTTATTTGACTTTGTTACTAACAATACCATCTGGTTCGGATGGATTTGTTATCTCTGATGATGCTTGAGGCAAAGGGTTAGGATGTGTTCTCATGCAGCGTGGGAAAGTCATAGCCTTATGCCTCGCGACAACTTAAAGAGTATGAGAGGAATTATCCTACTTTCGTGATCTAGAGTTAGCGGCCCGATCGTTTTCATTGTTAAAAAGATATGGAGCCTTATCTATATGGGGAGAAAGTGGAGATATATTCGGATCCATAAAAGCCTTAAATATTTCTTCACTCAAAAGAACTCGACATCTGGCGGCGACGTTGGCTCGAGCTATTGAAAGACTACGACCACACTTTATTGATACCATCTGGTAAAAGCGAGCGTGGTAGGTGGCGCGTTGAGTAGAAGATCGTATCTTGAGGGAGCGAGTGCGATGATGTCAAGTATCTGCGTAGAGCCAACTTTAATAGAAAAAGTTAAGGTTGCTCGAGCCCATGGCCGGAGGTGATCGTATGAAGAAGAAAGTACTGAAGGAGCTATTAGGGCGAGAATTGATGAAGAAGGAATACTTGAGTCCACTCTGAGACTTTGTGTTCTAACGACTACGATTTGAAGTCTGAAGATTATGATGGAGGCACACAATACACCATTTGCGATCCATCACGGAAATACTAAAATGTATCGTGATCTTGACATACATTTTGGTGGAATAATATGAAGAGAGAGATTGCAAAGTTTATCTCGATGTGTTTAACTTGTCCAGCGTGTAAAGGCGGACATCTAGTACCTAAGGGTCCGTTGCAACCACTTGAGATTAGGAATGGAAGTGGGAACACATTACCATGGATTTAGTTCTGGGTCTTCCTACGGTTTCTCAAGGCATCAATCTTATTTGGGTTATTGTTGATAGATTAACCAAATCTGCTCATTTCTTGCCGTCTGGAGACTTATTCCTTGAGCGTCTTGCTAGTATATACGTAAATGAGATTGTGAGGTTGCATGGCATGCTGTATCCATAGTTTGGATCGTGACCCAATTCACTTCAAGATTTTGGGTTAGCTTGCAAAAAGCTATGGAGCGCAGTTTGCGATTTAGTTGACGTACCATCCCCAAGCAGACGGACGATCGAGAGGACTATTCAAACTCTTGAAGATTTATTAAGACTACGTGTCCTGAGACTTCAAGGCGGTTGGGATAAGTATTTACCATTGGTGGAATTCTCCTACAACAACGATTATCGAGCAAGTATAGGTGTGGCTCCATTGAAGCATTATATGGGCGAAAATGTGGTTCTCGATATGTTGGGATGAGGTGGGTGAAGCAACATTGTTGGGACTAGAGTTAAATGCGTATGACTACTGAAAAGATCCAAATGATTAAACAGCGTATACAAAAGCGGCTCAAGATCGACAAAAAGAGTTATCACGGATCTTCATCGAAAGGGCGTGGAATTTAATGTAGGGATCATGTATTGTTGCGAGTTGCTCCGTGGAAGGAGTCTGAAGATTTGGGAAGAGAGGAAAAGCTCGATCCACGATTTATTGGTCCATTTCAAATTCTTGGCCAGTAGGAAATGTAGCTATAGACTTGCGTTACCTCAAGTATGTCTACGTGTTTCATAATGTGTTTCACATATCGTACTTAAATAAATATGTGAAAGACCGAACCACGTTATTGAGTTAGAACCGGACGAGATAGCGAAGACTTAGCGTGTGAGGAGGTACTGTCGAGATCTTGGATAGGAAGGAGCATGTCTACTGTGAAAATTCATACCACAAGTTAAAGTTTTGTGGAGGAATCATCTTTATAGAGGAAATGACACAGGAATTGGAAGCGGAAATGAAAGCGAGTATCCTCACCTTTTGAAACACACGAGTGCGTCGTCGATTTAGAGGCGAAATTTCATAAGGAGGGAGGTTGTAAGACCGAAATTTTTTTTAAATAAAAGGAATTTCCTTTATTTATTATTTTGAAATAGTAAGGGTTGATTTGATTAATGTGGATAGTTAAGGGTTAAATCATAAATATTTCAAAATAAGCAGTGGTTATAAAATATTCATTTTTGTCGGGGAATATTAGTTTGGTGCAATGGAATATTAAATGCTTGTCGGGAATATTAAATGCGACGGTAGCGACCGTGTGTGGGCCCATGCTGAGCGAGCGATTGGATGAAGAAAGCGACAAATATAAGTTGGTTAAAAATAGCGGCGTAGTTATTCTGAATTAAAATTTGTTGGAATACCGGTGGTTAAAATCTGATGTCTGGCGTTGTTGCCGCGATGGCACGGTATTGCAGCAGTTGTTGAATTATTGATCCTTACGTGAAGGCCTTACTCGATAATTTTCCACGATGAATTCTTGTTCGATATTTTATTTTATTGATTCGATAATTCTTTGCGTTGATATTTTATATTATTGTTGTTCGATAATTGTCAACTTACGCATTATCTCCATTATCGGATCGATAATTCATATTATTTGAATAATATTATTAGATAGCATTATTGGCAATGTCTAGAAAGTTACATCGAGGAGAGGTTTGGTCACCTAATTGCGGCGCCCGATGAGAGAAATCCTTATCGGAAAGCCCCTCTTTCACAGGAGCGGCTGGTTGTCATAATTGTGATTACGTAATATTATTTGTGAATAATTAATTATTGATTCATATGATAAAGAAATATTTATTTTATGTGGATATAAATGATGGATTTATTTATGTGGTTATAAATGAAGAAATTATTGTTGAGGTGTTTTATCGATATTTTTACAGGATTATTGGAGGTATTAAAAATTAAATCGGGGTTTTGAGATATATTGCGGGGTTATAATTTTTAATCAAATAGTTGGATTAATGTAATTTTTGGGTATGTTATACATACATAAGTTGAGTATATGTCCACAAATTTTGAGCAGATTAAAAATGCACGAATGATTTGTTATGAATTTTAAGAGGTGTCGGATTAGAAAATTAGGGTTATAATTGATTTTGGTGGAAAATTCTAGAATTGAGTGGGCCCCACTTGTGGTTGGTGAAAAATGTGCTGAATTTTATTTCAAATGTGGTGGGTGGCAATAGTAGCGAGTAAAAGCCATCGGTGGCGGTCGAAATCACCTTGGTAATTTAACATTTTCTATAAATAGAAATTTAAGTTAGAATTGAAAATCACACGAAAACAAAGTTTTCTCTCTTTCTCTCTATATATTATTGGCGTATTTTGTGAGTATTTAGATACTTTGAGAGTTCTTTATTTAGTACAAGTTTCATTCGACATCACTTGAGCCTTTCCTTAGAAATCTTGATTCTTTGAGGTAAGGGATATTATTTTTTTTTCGTATGATATTATTTCTTGATATCATTATCTTTGAAATATTGATCTGAACTTTTATCAAATTTGGAACTTTTTCATATCGGGGTTACTATTCATGAGTTCTTATTCACGAGTTACTATTCATGAGTTCTTATTCACGAGTTCTTATTCACGAGTCTTATTATTAAAGCGAAGCGTGAAAATGTTTTTTGTGGAATTTCTATCTTTTGGTGTCGAGATTCTTATTCACGTTTCGCGTATCTGGCCTTATTCACGTATCTGACCTTTATTCACGTATCTGACCTTATTCATCGAAAAATAAAATTTCTTCTTTTAGTCCAAAATATCTATTACGGATACTAGCTTTGATTGTATCCATGTTTTGATCATTCTTGAATTTTACACCACTTTATGATTATTTTTGAGGTATTGTTGGACATGGATAAAACAAAGTCTGAATCCTTAATCCTTAATCCTTGTCATTTTGTTTCCTTTGGATTAGTTTCTTTAAAAATATTTTCATCATCCTCGGTCTTAAATGATGATATTATTGAATATCTTTGGCACATGGTGCAAAGATGAATGATTTCTGAAGAATATCTTTGGCTTTGTAGTGCAAGATGAGCAGTGTTTAAATGAACATGACCAGGTGATGAATATCTTTGGCACATAGTGCAAAGATGAGCAGTGTTGAGATGAACATGACCAGATGATGATGAATATCTTTGGCACATGTAGTGCAAAGATGAATATTTGATTTGAGATGAATATTGATTGATGTTCTGAGGGATAAAATATTGATGATGAACTTTTAAATTCATAGATTATAGTAGATTTCATTCTCTACGTAACTCTTACATGAATTATTATTTCATTGCGAATATTGATTTAAAACTTGTTGTCTATTGTATTACATTAAATTTTTCCTGTTGAAGACTAACGATAATTTGTTGTATATTATCTTAGTCGTAATATTCTTCTTGAGCTAGTTGAGCTCACCCTTTTCCTTTTGTTCCATTCTTCTCGGGGAGGCGAGAATATAGCGATGCAGTCGGGGTATGGAATGAAGGTTTTAGAAAGGATTGTTTAGTAGTCCTCACCATTTTTGTAAAATAATGTATCGATAAATGTGATGAGGATTTATTTGAGTATAAATATTATGCAGAAGATAATATTTGTATTTAAACTCACAGAGTTTCTTGTTGTAATAATAAAGTTGTAGTTGTTTACATACCATGTATTGACAACTTTTTGAGAATGGGTGATGTATACCTATTTTTGGGCACAATCACATGTCGAATTTGGAACATTATTGGTATTATTTACATGATTTTAATCAAATTTGATTATATCGATAAAGCCCCTGATTAGGAGGCGCACAATTTGATTACATAATGGAATAATTTGATTTATGATGAGGAAAATATTGATTTTATGTTTATTATGAATTTTTAAATGATTGTAGAAAATTGATTCTTTTTGATAAAATAATTAAATATTATTATAAAAATATTTTACAACGAATGTGGATATATGAGTATGGAGGAAGAGATTTTGGAAAAACTTTCTTCTGCAAGTGTTTAGAAATTGAATTTCCTATAAAAACTCGCTTAATTTGAATTTTTCTGATGAAAGGGCTATTTATTATGAATTATTGAAGTTAAAAGCTGAAGTTAGAAAAAAATAATTGATTTTTGGAAGTTTAAAATATTTTTGTAAGAAAAACGTTTTTTTTTTGTAATTGAGTGGCTCACATGTGTTTATAAATGATCTGAAATCAGATTTCTAAAATGGGCTTGAATTTTTTAAGAAATATTATTATTTTATTAAATTTTACGCTTTGGTGTTACTAGCGTTTTCTATAAATAGGGTCTTGGGTTAGAATTGAAAATCACACGAAGCTGAAGTTTTCTCTCTATATATTATCGGTATTATTCTTGTGAGTATTTTGAGTATACTTTGAGTATTGCTAGGCGGTGCAAGTTCCTTCGTCCTATGCTTCGTATTATTTTTTATTTAGAAATCTTGATCTTTTCGAGGTAAGGGATATTATTTTTTTTTCTCGAATGATATTATTTTTTCATATCATTATCTTTGAAATATTGATCTGAAGTTTTTATCAAATTTGGAACTTTTTCATGTAGGGTTCTATTCAGTGAGTTCTTATTCACGAGTTCTTATTCACGAGTTTCTTATTAAGAGTTTTCTTATTCACGAGTTCTTATTCACGAGTCTTATTAAATATTATGAAGCGTGAAGATGTTTTTTGTGGAATTTCTATCTTTTGGTGTCGAGATTCTTATTCACGTATCGGCCTTTATTCACGTATCTGACCTTATTCACGAATCTGATCTTATTCATAGAAAATAAAATTTCTTCTTTTAAGTCCAAAACATCTATTACGGATCTAACTTTGATTGTATCCATGTTTTGATCATTCTTGAATTTTACACCACTATGATTATTTTTGAGGTATTTTTGGGCGTGGATAAAACCAAATCGAATCCTTAATCCTTAATCCTTGTCATTTTGTTTCCTTTGGATTCGTTTCTTTAAAAAAATATTTTTTTTCATCATCCTCGGTCTTAAATGATGATATTATGGAATATCTTTGGCTTTAGTGCAAAGATGAATGATTTCTTAAGAATATCTTTGGCACATGGTGCAAAGATGAATGATTTCGAAGAATATCTTTGGCGTAGTAGTGCAAAAGATGAGCAGTGTTTAAATGAACATGACCAGTGATGAATATCTTTGGCACGTAGTGCAAAATGAATATTTGATTCGGATGTATATTGATTGATGTTACGAGGGATAAAAGATGAGCGATGAACTTTTAAATTCATACATAGAAGATAGTAGTTTGCATTCTCTCTTAACTTTTCTTACAATGAATTATTATTTCATTGCGAATATTGATTTAAAATTTGTTGTCTATTGTATTACATTATATTTTTCCTGTTGAAGACTAACGATAATTTGTTGTATATTATCTTAGTCGTAATATTCTTCTTGAGCTAGTTGAGCTCACCCTTTTCCTTTTGTTCCATTTTTCTCGGGGAGAGAATATAGCGAGTGCAGTGGGGTATGGAATGAAGGTTTTAGAAAGGATTGTTTAGTAGTCCTCACCATTTTGTAAAATAATGTATCGATAAATGTGATGAGGATTTATTTGAGTATAGATATTATGCAGAAGATAATATTTGTATTCAAACTCACGATTTCTTGTTGTAATAATAAAGTTGTAGTTGTTTACATACCGTGTATTGACAACTCGAAATGGGTGATGTATACTATTTTTGGGGCGTCGCGGTTAGTATCGAGCTTAGGATATATGATCTACTGGCGGAGATCGGGGAATAGAACTAGGAGGGAGGCGAGTAAATCCTTGTTAGTGTGTCTACTACTAAGCTTATTTGTTAGTTGGTCGATATATAGGGATATTATGTGATATATTGATTTCCTTAATTAACCCTTGTTTTATGGCGGTGTTTGAGAATGTCGTTGAGAATATTAACAATGGAAATGAGGCCAGTGGAGATTTGTACTCACCAGATGAGGAGAGCGTCAGCAGGTGGCAATGTTCCTCTGTGAACAACACCATTGAAGCGAGATGATGAGCGAGGGGATGTTTAGAAGTTTTTGCGATTCATGCAAAATCGAGCGAGGAGACTTCGTGTTCAAAATCTGAGGAGAAATGATAGCAATTCACGGGTTATCACGGACCAGCGATTCGAAGAGTTGGGACCACGAAATTAAAGGAAAGCGGATCCGATCATGGCGGAAACATGGGTCAAACAAATTACAAGATATTCGATGTCTTGGGATGCGGAGGAAAACGAAGGTTCCATTCGCCACCTTTATGTTAAAATGGCGAAGCGGATTCTTGGTGGGAGTGCGTGAAGCGTACCATCCGGCCCTTTTCGGCGTATGTCTTGGAGAGCGTTTGAAGCTATTTAATGACAAATACTTTCACGAAAGTGTTAAATCGTATGAAGGAAGTGGAGTTCATCAGATTGGAACAAAACAACATGGCGGTGTCTCGATGCGAGGCAAAGTTTGCGAGTTATCGAGTTTGCACCTCATTTGGTGGAGAATGAGGAGCGTTATGGCGGATGTTGTTTCTTAGAGGTTTGAAACACGGCGTCGTCGATATCTCATTTCTCATAAATTTTCTCTTTATTGGATGTTGTAAGCGAGGGCTCGATTATTAGGCGAGATAACGAAATGCGGTCGGTGAGGACCCTGACGAGGATCGTACGAGAGATAGCGATCAGCAGAATAATGATAACTGCGGAGGAGAAAAGCGAATGAACAAACAAAAATGGTAACCACTCTGGTGGTAATCATAGCCGTGAAAATAGAAGAAGCGAGTCGGGAGGAGATTTTAAAGAGGAGATTTAACAACGACCGTATGAAGATGGCGGTCTTGCGTGTGACAAGCCCGGTTCTAAGGGAGGAGAAACGACCACCGGTCGTATCTTTCTAAATCACGGAAAAGAGGGACATATCGGTCAAGCGCCCTGACAGTTCAAGGTATCTTATAATTGTGGAAAGGAAGGACATATCGCTCGAGATTATGCGATGGCGAAACCTAGTTCGTGAGGGGACGGTGACTCGAAAAACATCCCGAAAAAGTCATCGAAATCAGCGATTAGGGAAGGCGTTTGTTGTGGTTGAGTCATAATCGAGGAACCCAAGCGAGGTGATCACGGGTAAGCTATTTATAAATTCTTGCGAAGTTTATACCTTACTTGATCTGGGTCTTACCCATTCATTTATCTCTCTGCGTGTGCTCAGCGTTTAAACTTGACTCGGAGAAATTAGACTTTGACTGTATCTGTGGAAACTCAGTTAGGAGAAACTTTCATCACATCCTTTGTTTATATAAATCTTGTTTGATTCAAGTTGGCACCATTACCTTACACATTGACCTTATCTCTTTAAAAGATACTTGCTTTTGATGTGATTTTAGGGATTGATTGGTTAACTACTACTCATCGTACCAAAATTGATTGTTTTAAATAAGGTTGTTAGTTTTCATATTCTAACTTGACTGTTTATGCAATTCAAGCAACTAAACCATTAAAATCGATCAACTTTGTCATATCTAATCATAAAAGCTATTCGTTTATTAAAAAGCGGATGTCGAGCTTTCTTAGCCCATGTTATGGATTTGAATAAAGACACGTCAAATTTGAATAATATTCTGTTGTTATTGACTTTCTGGCGTATTTCTGAAGAACTTCGGTCTACCCCCGAGCGTGAAGTTGAATTCTTTATTGATCTTGAACACGGTACAAAGCCCATTTCTAAAACCCCATGTCGAATGGCTCTATTGAACTTGAGGAGTTAAAGGTCCATTCTACGAGGAATTGTTGGACATCGGTTTCATTAAATCTAGTACATCTCCTTGGGGTGCTCTGTTTTATTTGTAAAGAAGAAAGGCGGGAGTATCGACTTTGTATTGACTATCGGGAATTGAACCATGTCACCATCGAGAATAGGTATCCTCTACCTCGTATTGATGACTTGTTTGACCCGATTCTGAGGGCACAATTCTTTTCAAAAATCGATCTTAGATTACGGATATCATCGGTGAAGATTAGGCGAGGATATTCAAAGCGCCTTGAGAACTTCGGTATGGGCATTATGAATTCTTAGTCGTGTCTTTCGGACTAACTAATGCTCCTGCGACTTTCATGGATATGATGAGCCAGTATTCGAGGAATATTTGGATCGATTCGTTGTTGTCTTTATTGATGACATCCTCGTATATTCAAAAGTAGTGAAGATCATGAGCACCATTTGAAAATTTGGTACTCGAAAACCTAGTGAAAACCAACTATATGCCAAATTGAAGAAATCGAGTTACGGCTTGAGGAAGTAGCATTCCTTGGGCGCGTGGTGTCGAAACATGGAGTATCTGTTGATCCGTGAAGATTGAAGCAATCTGAAGTTAGAACAGCAAAGTCGGTCGGTGGTAGAAATCACGTAGCTTTTGGGCTTAGTTGGTTATTATCGGAGATTAGTGGAAGGGTTTTCTCGAATCGCTTTCTCCATTAACTTCGGCTAACTTCGGAAGGATACAAAATTCGTTTGGAAGCGAAGAATCGAGAAAAGTTTCCAAGAGCTTAGAGGAGACTTATTTGGCTTTGTTCTAACAATACCATCTGGTTGGGATGGATTTGTTATCTCTGACGATGCTTGAGGCAAAGGGTTAGGATGTGTTCTCATGCAGCGTGGGAAAGTCATAGCCTATGCCTCGCGACAACTTAAAAAGTATGAGAGGAATTATCCTACTCATGATCTAGAGTTAGCGGCCCGATCGTTTTCTTGTTAAAAATATGGAGCCCTTATCTATATGGGGAGAAAGTGGAGATATATTCGGACCGTAAAAGCCTTAAATATTTCTTCACTCAAAAAGAACTCGACATCTGGCGGCGACGTTGGCTCGAGCTATTGAAGACTACGACCACACTATTGATACCATCACGGTAAAAGCGAGCGTGGTAGTGGCGCGTTGAGTAGAAGATCGTATCTTGAGGAGCGAGTGCGATGATGTCAAGTATCGCGTAGAGCCAACTTTAATAGAAAAAGTTAAGGTTGCTCGAGCCAGGGCCGGAGGCGATCGTATGAAGAAGAAAAATCAAGAAGGAGCTATTAGGAGCGAGAATTGATGAAGAAGGAATACTTGAGTCCACTCTGAACTTTGTGTTCTAACGACTACGATTTGAAGTCTGAAGATTATGATGGAGGCACCTGACAATCGCCATTTGCAATCCATCTGGAAATACTAAAATGTATCGTGATCTTGACATACATTTTGGTGGAACAATATGAAGAGAGATTGCAAAGTTTATCTCGATGTGTTTAACTTGCCAGCGTGTAAAGGCGGAGCATCTTGTACCTAAGGGTCCGTTGCAACCACTTGAGATTAGGAATGGAAGTGGGAACACATTACCATGGATTTAGTTCTGGGTCTTCCTACGGTTTCTCAAGGCATCAATCTTATTTGGGTTATTGTTGATAGATTAACCAAGTCTGCTCATTTCTTGCCGTCTGGGGAGACTTATTCCCTTGAGCGTCTTGCTAGTATATGCGTGAATGAGATTGTGAGGTTGCATGGCATGCACTGTATCCATAGTTTGGGATCGTGACCCAAGATTCACTTCAAGATTTTGGGTTAGCTTGCAAAAAAAGCTATGGAGCGCAGTTTGCGATTTAGTTGACATACCATCCCCAAGCGGACGGACAATCGAGAGGGACTATTCAAACTCTTGAAGATCTATTAAGACTACGTGTCCTAGACTTCAAGGGTAGTTGGGATAAGTATTTACCATTGGTGGAATTCTCCTACAACAGCGATTATCGAGCAAGTATAGGTGTGGCTCCATTTGAAGCATTATATGGGCGAAAATGTAGTTCTCGATATGTTGGGATGAGGTGGGTGAAGCAACATTGTTGGGACCCGAGAGTTAAATGCGTATGACTCTGAAAAAGATCGAATGATTCGACAAGCGTATACAAAGCGGCACAAGATCGACAAAAGAGTTATCACGGATCTTCATCGAAAGGGCGTGGAATTTAATGTAGGGATCATCATGTATTGTTGCGAGTTGCTCCATGGAAGGAAGTTACAAGATTTGGGAAGAGAGAAAAGCTCGATCCACGATTTATTGGTCCATTTCAAATTCTTGGCCAGAGTAGGAAATGTAGCTATATAGACTTGCGTTACCTCAAAGTATGTCTAAATGTTCATAATGTGTTTCACATATACATACTTAAATAAATATGTGAAAGACCCGAACCACGTTATTGAGTTAGAACCGGACGAGATAGCCAGAAGACTTAACGTATGAGGAGGTACTGTCGAGATCTTGGATAGGAAGGAGCATGTCCTACTGCATGAAAATTCATACCACAAGTTAAAGTTTTGTGGAGGAATCATCTTTATAGAGAAATGACACAGGAATTGGAAGCGGAAATGAAAGCGAGTATCCTCACCTTTTGAAACACACCAGTGCGTCGTCGATTTAGAGGACGAAATTTCATAAGGAGGGAGGTTGTAAGACCCAAAATTTTTAAATAAAAGGAATTTCCTTTATTTATTATTTTGAAATAGTAAGGGTTGATTTGATTAATGTGGATAGTTAAGGGTTAAATCATGAAATATTTTGAAAATAAGCAGTGGTTATAAAATATTCATTGTTGTCGGGGAATATTAGTTTGGTGGTGGAATATTAAATCTTTGTCGGGGAATATTAAATGCGGACGGTAGCGACCATGTATGAGCCCATATGAGCGATTGGATGAAGAAAGCAGCAAATATAAGTTGTTTTTAAATAGCAGGCGTAGTTATTCTGATTATCTTGTTGGAATACCGGTGGTTAAAACACACGATGTCTGGCGTTGTTGAGCGATGGCACGCGGTATTGCACCAATTATTGATTCTTACGTGAAGGCCTTTACTCGATAATGGTTCTGATAATTCTTTATTCGATATTTTATTGAGTTAATAATTCTTTGCGTTGATATTTTATATTCTTTGTTGTTTGATAATTGTCATTACTGCGTTATTTTTTTCATTATCGAAGCAATAATTCATATTATCTGAATAATATTATTAGATAACATTATTGGCATGTCTAGAAAGTTACATACAAGGAGAGGTTTGGTCACTAATTGCGGCGCTTGATGAAGAAATTCTCTTATTGGAAAGCCCCTCTTTCACTGAGAGCTGCTGGTTGTCGATATTGTGATTACGTAATATTATTTGTGAATAATTAATTATTGATTTATATGATGAGGAAAATATTGATTTTATGTGGATATAGATGGAAAAATTTTTAAAATGACAATTGTTGAAAATTAATATTTTATCTTTTACGATAAAATAATTCGTTTAAATATATTATTTTAATAATATAATTAGCGGTGATATTTTACAACGAATGTGGGATATATGAGTATCTGAGGAGGAAGAGTATTTTTGTTGCAATAAATGTTTAAAACATATTAAACATGTCGGTTGGACCCCATTTATTGGTTGAAATTTGATTATAGCACAATAAAATCGCTTGGTTTGTGGATTTGGTCAATTTCTATTTGGAATTTGGAAAAACTTTCTTACGCAAAGTTGTAGAAATTGAAATTCCTATAAAAACTTGCGAGATTCGAATTTTTACGATGAAAGGGCTATTTATTATGAATTATTGAAGTTAGAAACTCAAAATAATTGATTTTGGGAGTTTAAAATATTTTTTGTAAAAAAACGTTTTTTGTTGTAATTGAGTGGCTCACATGTGTTATAAATGATCTGAAATCAGATTTCTAAGGTGGGCTTGAATATTTTTAAGAAATATTATTATTTTATTAAATTTTACGCTTTGGTGTTAGCGTTTTCTATAAATAGGGTCTTGGGTTAGAATTGAAAATCACACGAAGCTGAAGTTTTCTCTCTCTATATTATCGGCGTATTCTTGTGAGTATTTTGAGTATACTTTGAGTATTGCTAGGCGGTCTGAAGTTCCTTGACCTTATACAGGTATTCTAATTAGAAATCTTGATCTTTTCGAGGTAAGGGATATTATTTTTTTCTCGTATGATATTATTTCTTGATATCATTATCTTTGAAATATTGATCTGAAGTTTTTATCAAATTTGGAACTTTTTCATATCGGGTTACTATTCATGAGTTCTTTCATTCTTATTCATGAGTTCTTATTCACGAGTTCTTATTCACGAGTTCTTATTCACGAGTTCTTATTCACGATCTATTAAGCGAAGCGTGAAGATGTTTTTGTGGAATTTCTATCTTTTGGTGTCGATTCTTATTCACGTATCGGCCTTTATTCACGTATCTGACCTTATTCACGTATCTGAACTATTCATAGAAAAATAAAATTTCTTCTTTTAAGTCCAAAACATCTATTACGGATACTAACTTTGATTGTATCCATGTTTTGATCATTCTTGAATTTTACACCACTATGATTATTTTTGAGGTATTTTTGGGCGTGGATAAAACCAAATCTGAATCCTTAATCCTTAATCCTTGTCATTTTGTTTCCTTTGGATTCGTTTCTTTAAAAAAATATTTTTTCATCATCCTCGGTCTTAAATGATGATATTATGGAATATCTTTGGCACATAGTGCAAATGAATGAATGATTTCTTAAGAATATCTTTGGCACATAGTGCAAAGATGAATGATTTCTGAAGAATATCTTTGGCTAGTAGTGCAAAGATGAGCAGTGTTTAAATGAACATGACCAGTGATGAATATCTTTGGCTGTAGTAGTGCAGATGAATATTTGATTCGGATGTATATTGATTGATGTTCTGAGGGATAAAAGATGAGCGATGAACTTTTAAATTCATATACGTAGAAGATAGTAGTTTGCATTCTCTACTTAACTCTTACAATGAATTATTATTTCATTGCGAATATTGATTTAAAATTTGTTGTCTATTGTATTACATTATATTTTTCCTGTTGAAGACTAACGATAATTTGTTGTATATTATCTTAGTCGTAATATTCTTCTTGAGCTAGTTGAGCTCACCCTTTTCCTTTTGTTCCATTTTTCTCGGGGCGAGAATATAGCGAGTGCAGTGGGGGTATGGAATGAAGGTTTTAGAAAGGATTGTTTAGTAGTCCTCACCATTTTGTAAAATAATGTATCGATAAATGTGATGAGGATTTATTTGAGTATAGATATTATGCAGAAGATAATATTTGTATTCAAACTCATTTCTTGTTGTAATAATAAACTCACGAAGTAATAATAAAGTTGTAGTTGTTTACGTGCCATGTATTGTATAATGGGTGGTCGTTCTCCTCCACTTAGAACCGATTCTTTGCTTAAACTTTATGTCGTCTTCACATAGTCGTTGTTAAATCTCCTCTTTTAAAATCTCCTCATTTCTCGCTTATTATTTTCGTGGCCATGATTACCACCGGAGTGGTTACCATTTTTGTCAAATCTATTTCTTTCTCCGCCGGTTATCATTATTACATTGTTCTTATCTACGATGCGATCCTGGTTATGGTCCTCGGTTGGTAGTACTCGTTATCTCGCTCTAATAATTGAGCCTATTTACTGACATCTGAATAATAGAGAAAATTTATGAGAAATGAGATATTGGCGTATCTTGGGTTTCAAACCTCTAAGAAACATCCGCGTCATCGTTCCTCATTCTCCACCAAATGAGGTCTGAACTTGGATAACTCTGCAAACTTTGCCTCGTCTTTGAGACACCGTCATGTTGTTTTCGCTCTAATCGATGAACTCCACTTCCTTCATATGACGAACACTTTCGGAAAGTATTTGTCATTAAATAGTTCTGAAAGCGTTTCCCAAGACATCTTTGAGTCTTGCGGTGGATGGATGCGCTTCACTGAACTCCCACCAGGTGATGCGCCTGCCAATTTAACATAAAGGTGGCGAATGGAACCTTACATTCCTCCGTGCATCCCAAGACATCGAATATCTTGGTAATTTGCTTGACCCATGTTTCCGCCATGATCGGATCGGCTTTCCTTAAATTCGGTGGTCCCGACTCTTTGAAGCGCTTGGTTGTGACAACTTGGTGAATTGCTATCATTTTCTCACCGTATTTTGAACACGAGTCTCCTGCAAATGCGATTTTGCATGAGCTGCAAAAAGCTTAAACATCCCCTCGTTCATCATCGCTTTCGGTGGTGTTGTTCACGGGAGGAACATTGCCATCTGTTGCACGTTCTCCTCGTTGGTGAGTCTGAGCGTCTCCACGGTCTCATTTCCATTGTTAATATTCTTAGTCGACATTCTCAAATCTTGTCATAAAACAAGGGTTAATTAAGGAAATCAATATATCACATAATATCCTTATATCTTGACCATTAAAAAAATAAGCTTAGGTAGGACACCTTGGCGAAGGATTTACTCGTCTCTCCCTCTAATTCTATTCCCGATCTCATGGGAGATCATATCCTAAACTACGATACCAATTTGTGGCCCCCCAAAATAGGTATACATCACCCATTACGAGTTGTCGATACGTGAGTGCGAAACAACTACAACTTTATTATTACAACGATAAAAGCTGTGAGTTTGAATACAAATATTATCTTACAGACAATATCTATACTCAAATAAATCCTCATCACATTTATTGATACATTATTTTACAAAATGGTGAGGACTACAAAACAATTCTTTCTAAAACCTTCATTCCATACCCACAGGCTAAATCTACTCGCGTATATTCTACGCCTCACGAGAAGAAAAATGGAACAAAAAGGAAAAGGGTGAGCTCAACTAGCTCGATAAAGAATATTATGACTAAGATAATATACAACAAATTACCGTTAGTCTTGACGAGGGAAAAATCTAATAGAATCTGATAGATAACAAATTTTAAATCAATATTCGCAGTGGAAATAATAATTCATTAGAAGAGTTAAATAGAGAATGCAAACTACTATCTTACATGTATGAATTTAAAAGTTCATCGTCTATCTTTTATCCACAGTAACATCAATCGATATACATACGGAATCAAATATTCATCTTTACTACTGAGGCGAAGATATTCATCGATTAGTTGTGGCCCCCAAAATTAGGTATACATCACCCGTCTTGAGTCGCCACTTACATAGTGCAAAATTTAAATACAACTTATTAACATATACATAAATGCAATATCGACATAAAGCGTGAGTTTAAATACAAATATAAATCTACTAGATATTATCTGAAACTCGAAACAAAAGTCCTCATTCTGATTATTATCACCTTTATTTTACGAATAGTGAGGACTACTAATCTTATCTTCAGGACCATCACTTTCGTTTCCCCAGGCTAGTCCCGGTATATTATCATTTCACGAAGAAAACGGTGAAAGAAAGGGTGAGCTCAACTAGCCCGATGAAATATTATGACTAAGATAATGCGAGAATAAATTATCAATAGTCTTGATAATGTTAAAGCGATAAAATCTGATAGACAACCGGTTTAAGCTGCGGTGGATATCTGATCCATTAAAAGAATCAGTAGAAAATAAAATCTACTATCTTTTAGGTTTTAAAGGTTTTCATCATTTATTATTATAGGCGAGACTCGACTTTAATAAATATTCCACATCATCGAATCACCCTGCTTCTCTGACGAGGATATTCTTTAGTATCACGACCCACAATTATTCATACCTTCTGGGCCAGAATATTTGTGTATTCATTATTAGTCATGATCATGCCAACAATTTGTCCATCGATGTACTACTGACCCTTTGAGGATTTTTTATCACATCATTTGTAACATTACGGTCGTGATTACACCATGTGAGACCCAGTTTTATCGATAAAGATTTAAATTTTGTGAAATAATTTTTAATATTATGGTGTGAATTTGAGATAATATTATAGTTGTGGGTAGTATTTATAAATTTTATGCAAAGTATGCAGTGGTTATATTATATTAGATTGGTGGGGAATATTAGGTTTAGCGAGGGAATATTAAATACAATGGCTCGATCATTGGTGGACCCTGACAAAATTATTGTCGGATTGAAAAGCGACAAAAATATTTTATTGAAATAACGGCGGAAGTTTTCTGGTTGATTCTTGTTGAACTACTTTCGGTAGTAAAAAATACGATGTCGTGTGGTTGCATAGTAGCTTGGTATTATTGATTATTGATCTTATGTGAGAAGTCACTTTCGGTTTGATTCCATTATTGTCGATTAATAATATGAATTATTATAGCGATAATGGCGTTTTGTTTTATTAAATATTATTAGCGTAATAAAAGCGAAACATCTTTATATAAAATAGAATACTTTATTAAAGTTATTACATAAATAGAATATATTATATTTTATTATGCATAGTGTTGCGTAGTGTTTTGCGTAGTGTTTTGCATAGTATTGCATAGTGTTTGCATAGTAAAATGTTTTTATATAAATAGAATATATTATATTTTATTTAAAAGATTTTTCTTTAAATATGGATAGTCAGATTAAAATGTAAATCAATACTGGATAGTTCATGGATTAATTCTTATGCATTCCATTTTCCTATAAATAGAAGCTCGTTCCTTCATTATTTTCTTACGAATTCATTGAAACTACAGAGAGAAATTATAGAGAGAAGCTATAGAGAAAATTATAGAAAGAAGAAGAGTATTATACCTTTACTTCCTTACTTATATATTAGGTTCTTTTTTACGGTAAGGGTGTTATTCTTTCTTCTTGAAGAGAACTTACATTATTCCATTCATTATTATTACATTGGAATAACTTTTGTAAAAAGTGGCATACCTATACATAACTTTATCTGTGGCGTACCTATACTTGGTGAAATCCTTATGTTATTCCATTGCTTATTATTACATTGGAATAACTTTGTATCTGTGATTTACCTATACTTGGTGACATTCTTATTTATTACATTGGAACATCACATGCATGTGTTTTACAGGACACAGTTAAAATTTTATTATTACATTGGAACATCACATGCATGTGTTTTTACAGGACTGGTTAAAATCTTTATCGTTACATTGGAATATCTATCATGTGTTTTACAGGATGCAGTTCCATCTTTATTATTACATTGGAACATCACAGTCGGTGTGAATTTCACGACACAGTTCGTTATTATTATTACATTGGAATAACACATACATCAAATCTGCATGCGTGGTGATTTCTTTTGTTATTCCATTCTTTATTATACCCGGTTGGTTAAAACTTTGACTTACATACTCCATGAAATTAGTAGAATATCCTTGATATTTGCGTTTCATCGATATCTTTTCATGGAAATATTCTTGATCATTCTTGAATTTTACTCTCTGAAAGCGATGTCGTGTTGACAATTTGGGCGTTAATAATTCATGGATTAAATAATTCTTGAACTTGTTTTATTGAATTATTATGTCATTGTCATCATCCTCATGTTATATTATGTTATCTTTGGCTTACGTGCGTAGATGAACTTAGTATGATTATGACCGAGGATCATTCGGTATAATCATGACTTGATATAAATGATGTGACAAAAGTCCTCGATGGCACATAATGCGATGATGGATAGTTTTTGGTATGATTATGACCGGGGGTGATTCGGTATAGTCATGTGACCATTGATAATTTGATGAAAATCCTTGGCCAGTAGTGCGGGGATGATTAGATGTGGTGGTTTATTTATTAAAATTTGAGTCTCGTGATAAAAATTGATGAAAACCTTTTAAAACCTAAAAGATAGTAGACTTTATTCTCTACTTGACTCTTTTAATGGATTGCTTATTAAGCTTGCGATTAAAGCGGTTGTCTATTGTATTTTATCGGTTTAACAACTTGTTGAAGGCTAATGATAATTTATTACGCATTATCTTAGTCGTAATATTTCTTCTTGGGCTAGTTGAGCTCACCCTTTTCTTTCCTTTATTCTCTTGAAATGAGAACATAGGCTTGAGACGAGTCGAGGAGCGAAGTAATGGTCGAAGGATAGCATTAGTAGTCCTCACTATTACGTGAAATAGTGTGATAATAGTTGTAATGAGGACTCCTTTTGAGTTTGTATAATATCTAGTAGACAATATTTGTATTCAAACTCACGGTTTATATAAATTATTATACCACGACAGTTATATTAATAAGTTGTATTTGAATTTATGTACCATGTAAGTGGCGACCCAGATGGGTGGCGTATACCTAATTTTGGGGGCGTCACGGTTGGTATCGAGCTTAGGGATATGATCCACAGGCTAAGATGTGAGATAAGAACTAGGAGGAGGCGGAAAATCCTTGCTAGTATGACCTACTAAGTTTATTTGGTATTTAATTGGTCGGTCGGAGTATAGGGATAATATTTGATATATTAATTAACCCTTGTTTGTGGCGGTGTTTGAAAATGGCGGAGAAAATATTCACATGGAGTGAATGTGATGAGTGTGACACCTTTAATCACTAATCGAGTTAATGCGATTATCGAGACGAGGAACAAATTAGAGATATCCACGTAGTAAATGAAGAACTAATTGTTGCACTTTTGAGCTAGTTCTGAGAAAGTAGCGGTGAAAGTGAGGAAGAAGAGGAAGAAGAGGAAGAAGAGGAACACGAGGAGGTTGGTTAGAAGAAATTTATGATCAAAACTTAGAATTACAAAATCGTGTTCGTGAGCTAGAAGAAACGAGGTTGAAGAATCGACAATTCGATGAATAGGTGGAACGAAGGGATCTGACAATTAAAATTGGGTTTGCGAATGTGATGCTTTCGAACAAAATCACGCTTTGGCGGTGTGTAAGATATTAAAGTTGGAATCGAGAATTTAAAAATCAAAGATCAAGAATGAAAGAAAAAGCGAAAAGAGCGAGGAGAATAGGCGATGCATGGGTAAAAGGCACACGATTAGTGGCGTTGATAGTGTGTAGAAAAAGGCGTCCAGATCGATAAAGCGAAAAATAGATGAAATGGACTTTGCTTTTTGGACAAATAATTGGGAGAAAGGACGCATGAATTCGGAATTACCACAATGCATGGCGGTCAACCGAATTCGATATGATCGGAGAATAATGATTCAAATAATGGATCGAGGGAATGTGAAGAAGCACTTAAGGGTGGAATGTACCTATAGTAAAGTCGAAACTCGGTAATTTAAGCGAAGCGTTTATCGAGAAAACCCGAGTTAAGTTATTTATAAGTTAATTATAAATTAATTATCACGAAGTCTATACTTTATTCAATCTGAAGTTCTACCCATTCTTTTATTTCTCTAGTTGTGTTCAGCGTTTAAATTTGACTCAGGAGAAGTTAGACTTTGACTTATTGGTTGAAACTTAGTTAGTAGGAACCTTAGATTACCTCCTTTTTTTTTAATCTTGTTGATTCAAATAAACATTTTCACGTTACTGTCGATCTTATCTTTTTGAAAATACTTGCCTTTGATGTGATTTTTTAGGAATCGATTGATTAACTACTCATCATGCTTTTTGTAAGGTTGTTAGCTTTTATATTCATAACCAACCTTTTGTTATCTGAATTCAAAGTAACCAAACCTAAAGTTAATCATTTGTTATATCAAGCCATAAGTAAAGAGCTCGAACCTTTAGATTGTTGACTTCCTTGTGTGGAATGCAAAAATCGGACTTTACTGTGGCGACATCGTGAATGAAGATGGCAAGTTTATAGGTATCGTTGTGAGGTCTTATCTAGGTTAAGGGATAGAAGTCACGATTGGTATCGATGTGACGTCTTATCAAGTCTTGGATAAAATGTGATTTTGAATGATATTTCTATCATTAATAAATTTCTTGGCGTATTCTTGAAGATTTCTAGCCTACCTAGGCGTGAAATCGAATTTTGTATTGACCCGATCTGAAACCCATTTCTTAAACCCTCGAATATTTCTTGACTAAAATGAGCAGTTTCGTGGTTTATGATGAAAGTCATAATAAAAGCATTGGAATAATGAAAATCATGGGTATATGAAGTATTAGTAAGTTTTATGATGAGTTATGTTGGTTAGTATGTGTGAAAACATGAAAGTTTCTTAGAAATCACAAAGAGTTGAAAATCAGATTTTGGTGAAAAGCGTAACATGAAATTCAATTGACCATATCTCCTATTATATTTTGAATTTTTGAATGTGGTCAAGTCCTAGAGTTAGATCTATGAGTTACCTAACTAATCCAAGTGGAATTACTGGAAAAGGTGTTGTAGATTTTTGTGTGGACTGATTTTAGCAAAGGAGTGCAAAGCTGCAAAAAAGCGAAAAAAGCTTCTGCCATGATTTTTTAAGAGGCTGTTTCGGCCACTTAAATTATGAGAAAAATTCTGGCCTTTTGGGACATGAAAGTATATGGTATAAAGTACCTCCTGTCCAAAAATGAGCTCATTACGACTTAAAATGAGCAAGTTATGACTATTTCAATATTTAGGTTTTTCAAATGACGCTATATTAGGAGTTCTATAACTCAGATGACCATGAAATTTAAACTGGAAGCTCACGTTAACATGTGTAAGTCCTGCCAAGATTTGAGAATTTTTGGAGTTAAACTTGAGGTAGCTAATTTCTTAAGGAATTAATTGGAAATTGATTTTTAAAAATAGTAAATGAATTTTAAAAATTAAGAAAAATATATTTTCATTATGGGACTATATTATACTAAATCCCAGAAAAAAGAAATATTTTTGGGACTGATTTGGTATTTTTCATGAAAATAGTTTAATTCTGAACATATGAGTTAAATATGTTATGTGAAGTAACAAAGTTGAAAATAGGATTTTATGGCTAGAAGAATCCTATATAGAGTATATATTTATTTTTTGAGAGGATTTGATAATTGGTGATGATATCTTATGAGTATGGCATTTTGAATGATTAAATGCATTATATGGTAAAAGCGTAAACAATTGAGATAAATTGTTTATAAATTTAAGAAGTGATTAAAATATTGTTATAATATTAATGATATTAGATTATGAGATTATTAAGTGATTGATAACATGGGGATATTCTTGAATCTGGATAAATTATATTATAAATGTTTAATATTTATCCTTTATCTCATTTGATTGATTCTTTATATCATTATCCTCGTGTTTATATTATGTTGAAAAAGTAAATACATGGCTTAGTGCGTAGATGGACTTGGTATGATTATGACCGAGGATTGTTGGGTATAATCATAGCAGTAATGAATACCACAAATATCTTTGGTATTATCTTTGGTAGTAGTACACAATTATCTTGGATAATTTGTGGATAATTTATTGTGATAATCTTAATGAATATCCTTGGCACGTATGCGGGGATGATTCGATGATGTGGATTAATTATTGAAATGAGTCTAAAGATGAAATATTAATTCATGGATGTGTTCAAAGTCATACATGTGGCTTACGTGCATAGATGGACTTGGTATGATTATGACGAGAGGATTGTTAGGTATAATCATGCTTAGTAATTGAAAACTACAATTATCTTTGGTAGTAGTCATGGATAATTTGTGGTCGTGATCTTAATGAATATCCTTGGCACGTAGTGCGGGGATGATTCGATGATGTGGATTAATTATTGAAAATGAGTCTCGTGATGAAATATTAATTCATGGATGTGTTCAAAGTCATCGTGGCTTACGTGCATAGATGGACTTGGTATGATTATGACCGAGGATTGTTAGGTATAATCATAATAGTAATTGAATGAATACGATTATCTTTGGTAGTAGTGCATGGATAATTTGTGGTCGTGATCTTAATGAATATCCTTGGCACGTAGTGCGGGGATGATTCGATGATGTGGATTAATTATTGAAATGAGTCTCGTGATGAAATATTAATTCATGGATGTGGTAAAAGTCATCTACTTTGGTAGTAGTGCATAGATGGACTTGGTATGATTATGACCGAGGATTATTGGTATAATCATGGCCGTAATTGAAAACACGAATATCCTTGGCGATTAGTGCATGGATAATTAATTGGTTGTGATCTTATTAAAATTGCGTCTTAGCATTATTGGTTTCTGATTTGTATATCTTTGGCACATAGTGCAAGATGAATTGTTAATGAATATCTTTGGCGGATTGCGAAGATGAATTTAATATTTTTAACGATAAAGGTATTCAAGGTATCCTCATCTCTTTATCATACAGTCGTACCCTAATTTTAGAGAAATTCCATAAGGAGGGAGATTGTGAGACCCAGTTTTATCGATAAAGATTTAAATTTTGTCGAAATAATTTTTTAATATTATGGTGTGAATTTGAGATAATATTATAGTTGTGGGTAGTATTTATAAATTTTGCAAAGTATGCAGTGGTTATATTATATTAGATTGGTGGGGAATATTAGGTTTAGCGAGGAATATTAAATACAATGACTCAATCATTGGTGGACCCTAGCAAAATTATTATCGGATTGAAAAAACGACAAAAATATTTTATTGAAATAACGGCGGAAGTTTTCTGGTTGATCTTTGTTGAACTACTTTCGGTAGTAAAAAATGCGATGTCGTGTGGTTGCGTAGTAGCACTTTGTATTGATTATTGATCTTTATGTGAGAAGTCACTCGGTTTGATTCCATTATTGTCGATTAATAATATGAATTATTATAGCGATAATGGCGTTTTGTTTTATTACGTATTATTAGCGTAATAAAAGCGAAACATCTTTATATAAAATAGAATACTTTATTAAAGTTATTACATAAATAGAATATATTATATTTTATTATGCATAGTGTTGCGTAGTGTTTTGCGTAGTGTTTTGCATAGTATTGCATAGTGTTTGCATAGTAAAATGTTTTTATATAAATAGAATATATTATATTTTATTTAAAAGATTTTTCTTTAAATATGGATAGTCAGATTAAAATAAATCAATCTGATAGTTCATGGATTAATTCTTATGCATTCCATTTTCCTATAAATAGAAGCTCGTTCCTTCATTATTTTCTTACGAATTCATTGAAACTACAGAGAGAAATTATAGAGAAAGCTATAGAGAAAATTATAGAAAGAAGAAGAGTATTACTGCTACTTCATTACTTACATATTAGGTTCTTTTTACGGTAAGGGTGTTATTCTTTCTTTCTTCTTGAAGAAACTTACATTATTCCATTCATTATTATTACATTGGAATAACTTTGTAAAAAATGGCGTACCTATCACATAACTTTGTATCTGTGGCGTACCTATATACTTGGTGAAATCCTTATGTTATTCCATTGCTTATTATTACATTGGAATAACTTTTGTATCTGTGATTTACCTATACTTGGTGACATTCTTCTATTATTACATTGGAACATCACATGCATGTGTTTTACAGGACACATTCCGTTTTTATTATTATTGGAACATCACATGCATGTGTTTTACCGGACTGGTTAAAATCTTTATCATTACATTGGAATATCTATCATGTGTTTTTACAGGATGCAGTTCCATCTTTATTATTACATTGGAACATCACATGGGTGTGAATTTCACGACACAGTTTCGATTATTATTATTACATTGGAATAACTTTGTCATCTGATCTGCGCATGCATGGTGATTTCTTTTGTTATTCCATTCTTTATTATACCCGGTTGGTTAAAACTTTGACTTACATACTCCATGAAATTAGTAGAATATCCTTGATATTTGCGTTTCATCGATATCTTTTCATGGAAATATTCTTGATCATTCTTGAATTTTACTCTGCAAAAGCGATGTCGTGTTGACAATTTGGGCGTTAATAATTCATGGATTAAATAATTCTTGAACTTGTTTTATTGAATTATTATGTCATTGTCATCATCCTCGTGTTATATTATGTTATCTTTGGCTTACGTGCGTAGATGAACTTAGTATGATTATGACGAGGATCATTCGGTATAATCATGACTTGATATAAATGATGTGACAAAAGTCCTCGATGGCACATAATGCGATGATGGATAGTTTTTGGTATGATTATGACCGGGGGTGATTCGGTATAGTCATGACCATTGATAATTTGATGAAAATCCTTGGCCAGTAGTGCGGGGATGATTAGATGTGGTGGTTTATTTATTAAAATTTGAGTCTCGTGATAAAATTGATGAAAACCTTTTAAAACCTAAAAGATAGTAGACTTTATTCTCTACTTGACTCTTTTAATGGATTGCTTATTCATGCGATTAAAGCGGTTTATCTATTGTATTTTATCGGTTTAACATTTGTTGAAGGCTAATGATAATTTATTACGCATTATCTTAGTCATAATATTTCTTCTTGGGCTAGTTGAGCTCACCCTTTCTTTCCTTTGTTCTCTTGAAATGAGAACATAAATTTGGGACGAGTCGGGAGCGAAGTAATGGTCGAGGAGGATAGCATTAGTAGTCCTCACTATTACGTGAAATAGTGTGATAATAGTTGTAATGAGGACTCCTTTTGAGTTTGTATAATATCTAGTAGACAATATTTGTATTCAAACTCACGATTTTATATAAATATATGTACCACGGCAGTTATATTAGTAAGTTGTATTTGAATTTATGTACCATGTAAGTGGCGACCCAGATGGGTGGCGTATACCTAATTTTGGGCGTCATAAACTCTGATTATTCAAGAGAATAATAAGCAATGGAATAACAACGTTCTCTTAAGTGAATAAGAAAAGAATAACACCCCTTACATTTGGTAGGAGATTGAATCTTTGGCGGTGAGCGTCACAACAAAATACTCTTCTTCTTTCTCTCTTATTCTCTATACTTTCTGTCTCTGTAAACTTGAATGAATTAAGTGAAAAATAATGAAGCCCTAGGCCTCTATTTATAGAAGATTTCTATTAGCTTTTGTATGTGAAAAGCGAGTGGCTTGTCATTTGGTTTGGCGCTTTAATGTGAAATTAGAATTGAAGTGGTTAATGTGAAGCGACAAGTGGTTCGGCGAAGGTAAGGTAATACTATTAACGAAGGTAAATACTATTGGCCTACTATTCAAGGTAAATACTATTCATGAGGGTAATTCTTATTGAGCGAAGGTAAATACTATTCACAAGGATAATTATTGTTTAAGGTAAATACTTATTCTGAGGGTAATTACTATTGTGAAGGTAAATCTTATTGATGAAGAGACTCTTAGATGATGACATATAGGCCCCCATTAAAATAATCAAACTTACCACAAATCATCATCATACACATATTTAATCTTTCAATAATTATTAATCATTTATAACTTGTAAATCTCAATTATTGATTTAATCTATAACATATTATCTGAGATGATCTTGTGACAATAATTGAATCAATAATATAAGAGATATGATCACGGCGTGATTCTTTAGCGATAATTGAGCATAGGTTGAGTGACTTCTCACGTAAGCATCGATAATCAATCTGAGTGTCTTCTTATATGCGACCACAGCGTATTCTTGTACTTTTACCATAGGGTAGTTCAGCGGTTTTAACGGTAACACCTCCGTAGTTATTTTTATAAAAATATTTTTGTCGTTTTCTCGATCAAAATGAATAATGTTGTGGGGTCCACCAATGATTGAGCCATTATCGAATATTCCACTAACAAAAGAATATTCCCAGGCCAAACGAATATTTTATAACAACTTGCGTACTTTGCAAAATTTATAAATATTACCCGACTATAACATTATATCAAATTTATTCCATAATATTCAAAAATAATATTTATAGAAAAATTCATCTTTATTTATAAAAATTTGGGGTCTTCTGACCTCCCTTACTTATGAAATTTAAGCCCTCGAAATTAGAGTGTGCGATACTGGTATGTCGAAGAGGTAAGGATACCTTGATTTCATTTGATTCTAACTCCCAGTCATTTCCTCGACATCGTGGTTCCTCCATAAAACTTTGACTTGAGGTATAACCTTGGAGGCGTAGAATATGTTCTTTTCTTATCAAAATTTGAGCAGGAACCTCTTCATACGTCAAATCTTCCATTATTTAAATCAGGTTCTTAACTTCGATAATATGGTTCGGGTCTTTCACATATTTACGTAACATAGATATGTGAAAAGCGTTATGAACACGAGACGTATTTGGCGGTAAAAGCGAGTCTATAGGCCACGATTCCTACTCGATCGAGGATTAAAATGGGCCAGATGAATCGAGGATTAAGTTTTCCTCTCTTTCCAAATCTTGTAACTCCTTTCCATGGAAGCGACTCTTAACAACACATGATCTCTATATCGAATTCCGTCGTCCTTTCGATGAAGATCGGCCTAACTCTTTTATCGATTTTGTGAGGTTTTTATCGTTGTCGGATCGTTTGAATCTTTTAAAAGTAGTCATACGTACCAACTCACGGTCCCAACAACGTTGCTTCACCCACCTCGTCCAGCATCTTTGGAAGCGACACTTTCTTCCATCTGATGCTTGAATGGAGCCATGCGATACTAACGATAAGCTGTTGTTGTAGGAAAACTCCACCATGGTAAGAACTTGTCCCACTCCCTTGAAATCAAGGACCACGAGTCTTAATAGATCTTGAAGAGTTTGAATAGTCCTCTCCATTGTCCGTCCCGTCGAGGATGATATCTTAGAAAGCTAAATCGTGAAGTCTGTGCCCGTAGCTTTTTGCAAACTAACCCAAAATCGTGAAGTGAATCTTGGGTCTCGATCGAAACTATGGATCTTGGCGTACCATGCGATCTTACAATCTCGTTTATGTACATCTGACGAAGGCGTTCAAGTGTATAAGTTTCTCGTATCGGTAAGAAATGAAAGCGGACTTGGTCGATCTATCAACAATGACCCAAATCGCATCAATGCCTTGAGAAACCTTAGGAAGGCCGTGCTTGAAATCCATGGTAATGTGCTCCCACTTCCATTACGGAATTTCAAGTGGTTGCAATGGACCTTTTGGTACTTGATGCTCCGCTTTAACTTCGTTGACAAGTTAGACACCTTGAGATAAGCAGTATCTATCTCTCTTCTTATTGCTCCACCAAAATGTATGGCGAATATCATGATACATTTTGGTACTCCCGAGATGGATTACAAATGGTGTGTTGTGCGCCTTCCATCATGATATTATACTTTAAATCGAGAATCGTTAGGAACCTGAAAGTGCGGAGTTGACTCAAAGTATTCCTTCTTCATCGATTCTTGCTTGGCGTAGCACCTTCTTGCTTTTCTTCCTCATACGCGCCGGCTCAGTGCAGCAGCTTGAAAGCGACTTTAACTTTATCGATTAAAGTCGGTTCTACTTTCGTATATACTACATCATCATCACATGCGTCCTGGAGTCTTTAATTCTATCTCCATCCTTTGCAAGTCACACAAAATGGGCCTTTGCGTTGACAATATCGCTTTTCGTGCTTTGCGTATGATTTTCTACTTTCGATCGTCGTCTACTACGTTTCTTTTTCGAGGATGGTATTGGATGGTATGATCATAATCTTTCAGCAGATTCAAGCCAGCGTCGTTGTCGCGTGTTGAGTTCCTTTTGAGTGAAGAAATATTTGAGGCTTTTATGATCAAGTAAAGATCTCCACTTTCTCCCCATCTGAAGTAATGCCTCCAAATTTTAAGTCTGAAAACAACATTTACTTGACTCTAGATCATGAGTAGGATAATTCCTCTCATATTCTTTGAGTTGTCGCGAGGCATAAACTATTACTTTTCCATGTTGCGTGAGAACACATCCCAACCCTTTGCACGAAGCATCACTTTGTAGATGACAAATCCCTCAAGGCGGATGGTATTGTCGAGCAGTCTTTGAAATAAGTCTCTCTTGAGTTCTTGAAAACTCTTCTCACATTCTTAGCTCAATAGAACTTTGTATCTTTTCAAAGTCAATTTGAGTCGATGGAATAGCGATTAGAGAAAATCCTTCCACGAATCTCAGATAATAACCGGTTAAAGCAGAAAGCTACGTCTTGATCATTTGATTTAGGTTGTTCCCGACTTTGAATAGCTTGATCTTTCTTTGGGTCAGCGGATATTCCATGACTTGATACCACGTGCCCAAGGAATGCTACTTCTTGACGAACTCGCATTTCTTGACTTGGCATAAAGCTTATATTCACGAAGCTTTTGGAGTGTCGACCTCGAGTGTTGCTCATGATCTTCACGGCTTTTGGAATAAATAAGGATGTCATCAATAAAGGCGACCACAAAGTGATCTAAATATTCCTTGAATACTCGGTTCATCATATCCATGAAAGGCGGCGGGGCATTAGTCGATCGAAAGGACATGACTAGGAATTCATAATGCCGTCTGGAGTTACGGCCGTCTTTGGAATGTCGGTGATTCTAATCTTCATTGGTGATATCCGGAGCGAAGATCGATCTTTGAAAAGAATTTGGCTCCTTGCTGGTGGTCGAAGCGGTCATCAATCGTGGCAATGGATACCTTTTTTGATGGTGGCGTGATTGACTCCAGATAATCAATACTGAAATCGCATACTCCCATCTTTCTTCTTCACGAATAGAGCGAGAGCACCCCGAGGAGAAGTACTTGGGGCGAATAAAGCCCGATGTCTAACAATTCCTGCGGTTGGGTCTTTAACTCACGAAGTTCAATAGGAGCCATTCGATATGGGGCTTTGGAAATAGGTTTTATCTGGGGTTCAAGTCGATACAAAATTCAATTTCACGCTCAGGGGTAGGCCGGGGAAGTTCTTGAGGGAATCGTCGGAAATTTATTATGAATAGAAATATCGTTTAAAAGCGGCGTATTTTATTTAAATCGTGACATGAGCTAAGAAAACTTGACATCCGTTTTTTCGATAAGCGAATAGCTTTATGGCTTGAGATAGCCAGTGATTGATTTTAATGGTTTGGTCGTTTGAATTAGCATAATAGGTTGATTAGGAATATGAAAGCTAACAACGCTTACGAAAACAATCAATTTTGCATGATAAGTAGTTAACGATCGATCCACAGAATCACGTCAAATCTGAGTATTTTTAATGAAATAAGATCGACGGGTAATGTGAAGTGCTGGAATGAACCAAACAAGACTTATAAGCGATTGGATGTAATGAAGGTTTCTCCCAACGGAGTTTCCACGAGATAAGTCGAAAGTCTAATTTCTCGAGTCAAATTTAATCGATGGCGCAAGTAGTAGGAGAAATAAAGAATGGGTAGAACCGGTATCAAATAAAGTATAGACTTCATTAGAGTTTATGATAAAACTTACAAGTGATGACCTCATTCGGATTCCTTGCTCTTTGGGAGGTCACAACAAATGCTCTCCACTTGCCTTCTGGGTTTTGAATTTTACGGGATGGCCTTTGGTGCCTCCATCCTAGTTGAATTTGTCTTGATGGCAACAAAAAATCGAGCTAAGTGACCTTCTCTTCCACAATTATAACATGCTTTGAATGGCATGGCCGCAGTTTGGGCCCGATGTGTCCCTCTCCTCGCATTTGAAGCATATGATGGGTGGTCTTTCTCCTTCCTTAACAATGGGTCTTTGGTCTTGACGTCTTTCCATCATTGTTGAATCTCCTTTTCTTGAAATGTCCATTCTTATTGTTTTGTACGATTACCACCGAAGTGGTTACCATATCGGCTGTTGATTCCCTCACGCTTGTTGTCACATACCTCGATGACTATTCCATTTGGTATTATAATTTTGTCATTTGCTCTCTTTTGAGTTGCGTTGACTCGTTATCGCGTTCCACTAATGAGCCTATTTACTGACATCTGAATACAAACACGGTTTATGAGAAATAAGATGTTGGCGTATCTCGACTTGAACCTCTTAAAAACATTAAGCGCCATTCTCTCTTCATTATCCACACGAAGTGGGGCCTTGGCCAAGTGATAACTCATGAAATTTTGCCTCGTGTTGCGACACGGTCGTATTGTTTTGTTCGACTTGATAAACTCCACCTCCTTCATGTGGCGAATACTTTCGGGGAAAGTATTTGTCGTTGAGCGACTCTGGAACTTCTCCCAGATATCTTGATGCAATTTGGTTGAGTCGTTTCTGGAATTCCACCGATGTCCTTTCTCGCATGACATAAAAGCGTGAAAAGGAACCTTTGCTCCTCGGAGCATCCCAGACATCAAATATCTTGGTGTCTGCTTTATCCATGCTTCCGAGAAGTGGTTTTGGCTCTCCCCTTAAACTCCGGTGGTCCCAGGCTCCTTAAATTGTTTAGCGGTGTGCCTTGAGAGTTTTCAAATGTTTCCACTACGTTTTGGGCGGGAGTCGCTCTGCTTTCTTTGTTGCATAAATTTCATAAAGCCTCGAACATTTGATCGTTTGTCATTTGGTCGGTGTTGTTGTTTTTGCGTGAGGATTATCGCCTTCACGATGCACATTATCTTGATTATTGATATGTGGTGAATCAGCGATCGCTGCGTTCCATTCTTATTCTCAACATTCTCGGATGTCATTTTCGAGATCTTGCCACACAAAACAAAAGGTTAATTGACGTGTAACAAATTATCCTTATCTTACGACCAACCAATAAAATAGCACGTAAACTTAGGTAGGTAATACTTAGCGAAGGTATTCCCGTCTCTCCCCTCTAGTACTATTCTCACATCTTGGCGGGGATCACATCCTAGCTACGATACCAAGCGTGGCGCCCCCAAAATTTAGGTATACATCACCCATCTTGGGTGCGCCACTTCGTAGTGCAATTTAAATCTGACTTATTAACATAAGCGTAGTATGCAATCTGACATAAAGCGTGAGTTTAAATACAAATATAAATACTACTAGATATTATCTGAACTCAAACAAAGTCCTCATTACAATTATTATCACACTATTTCACGAAATAGTGAGGACTACTAATCTTATCTTGAGGACCATCACTCGTTTCCCAGACTAAGTCCAAGCTATATTATCATTTCACAGAGAACGGTGAAAGAAAGGGTGAGCTCAACTAGCCCGATGAAATATTATGACTAAGATAATGCGAATAAAATTATCAATAGTCTTGATAATGTTAAAGCGATAAAATACAATGAGACAACCGGTTTAAGCTGCGGTGGAATATCTGATCCATTAAAAGAATCAAGTAGAAAATAAAATCTACTATCTTTTAGGTTTAAAGGTTTTTCATCAACATGTTATAAATTTGAGACTCGACTTTAATAAATATTCCACATCATCGAATCACCCTGCACTTTTCTGACGAGGATATTCTTTAGTATCGCGACCACAATTATTCATGCACTTTACGGGCGAGAATATTTGTGTATTCATTAATAATTCGTGATCGTACCAACAAGCATCCATCGATGTACTACGGACCACTTGATTTTTTTATCACATCATTTGTAACATTACGATCGTGATTACACTAATAGTCTGCGGTCGTAATCATACCAAGTCCATCTATCTTACTTCTGAGGCCACGGATGACTTTCAAAAAATATAAACATGAGGATGATGACAATGATATAAGAATTGATAAAACAAGTTCAAGAATTATTTTATCCGGGAATTATTAACGTCCAATTATCGACATGATCTTTGTTTTGTAGAGTAAAATTCAAGAATGATCGAAGAATATTTCCATGAAAGATCTTTGGATGAAACCTTGAAATATCGAGGATATTCTACTAATTTCATGGAGTATAGAAGTCAAAGTTTTAACTTATTTGGGTATAATAAAGAATGGAATAACAAAGAAATCACCGTGCGTGCGATAGAAGCGCGTAAGCGAGGTTATTCAACGGAATAATAAATAACGGAACGAGTCGGTGAAATTCACAGCAAGCGGGATGTTCAACGAGAATAATAAAGATGGAACCGGATCCGGTGTAAAACACGAGATAGGATATTCAGCGCGAATAATAAAAGCGGAACCGAGTCCGGTGTAAAACACCACAGAGCGGGATGTTCAGCGAATAATAAAAAAGCGGAACCGGTCCGGTGTAAAACCTGACGAGGATGTTCAGCGAGAATGATAAAAGGCGGAACCCGGTCAGGTGTAAAACACCAGACGAGGATGTTCAGCCGGAATAATAGAAGAATGTCACCAAGTATAGGGTAAACCACTTATCTGAGTTATTCAGCGAGAATAATAAGCGATGGAATAACAACGATTCTCTTCGTGAATAAGAAAGAATAACACCCACTTACATTTGGTAGGAGATTGAATCTGCGGCGGTGTAGTAACAAAATACTCTTCTTCTTTCTCTCTTATTCTCTCTATACTTTCTCTCTCTATAGCTTGAATGAATTAAGTGAAAAATAATGAAGCCCTGAGGCCTCTATTTATAGAAGATTTCTAAACTTAGCTTTTGTCGTGTGAAAAGGCAGAGTGGCTTGACGGTGGTTTGGCCTTTATAATGTGAAGCGACAAGTGGTTCGGCCTTTGTAATGTGAAGCGACAAGTGGTTCGGCGTCTGGTAAAGGTAATTACTATTAGCGAAGGTAAAT